>JAGKTI010038207.1:0-10760 GCA_018397915.1 Birgus latro | reverse complement strand
CTTATTTCCGCTTTCACCACCACCACTACCAACACAACACCTCTTCGCTTTTATATTCATGAGCAGACTTACGGCCGACACACTGGCCACTCAAGAAGCCCCCTCCCGACTCCCAGCATCTGTGTGTTGTAGGAGACGAGGAGCGGGAAGCCAGGGAGCTACGTCGCTCATGGAACCACTCTAACCTCCCAAGCCGGACCTGGAGCAACATAGCAGTAGGAAGGATAAATTGGACGATAAAGTGAGGGAGGGCGGCTCAGGAGGGAAAGGAGACACAGAAACTGGCAACAAACATGGATTATCATTCAGAATACATAATTTCCATTTCAAATGTATTGATCAGCACAGGCCTTCAACTTATATCCCTTCTGACGAAAACAAGTTAACCTAGATAAAGAAAAATGTTTATATAGCACAGGGATACCGTGTACGAACATTAAACCTGAACTGTGACCTCTGCTTGACCTGCATCAAAGTAAATAATTTACTCTCCCTAACCACAAAGCATGTGGCAGTTTGATCCAGATCGGATCAGGAAGAGATGAGATGGTGCCATTACTTGAACTTCGACATTGAACTCAGAATAATGGGTTACCACTGAGAAATCCTATTTCTCCATCTGTTATTTGATCTATGAAGGAAGTGACCTGCCCACATACATAATGCTCTTCGATCCAGGAAGCTTTCTTTTTATATCTCCACCTGTCCGTAACATAATCCTTTCCATTCCTTCATTCCTTAAAGTTTCTTCTGTTATGTTGACGTACAACTTCGGAATTTCTTCATTTTTCTTCCTGTTGATAGTTTTCTCTAATTCATCTGCTTCAGTATGATCTCTGCTTGCCCTCAGACTTACGTTCTTTACTTTTCTGTATAAGTCTCATTATATTTATTCGGAAAGTTGATTATATACCACAAGTAAATCTGGAATTACAAGCACATGACTGAGAATGATGCTAAACAGCGATTACCATTTATATAACCATAACCTTCGTGTTCTGATTGTAATTTTTTTCGTATAAATGCCACAGTGACGTGGCACTACCCGAAATATATTGCAAACGGCAAGCTGGTCAGTCTCGTGTGAGCAATCAAGTGCAGGACACGGACACCGACACCCACTTCATCCACTTAACCTTCCAATACGATGACGTACTATATTATATTCTCGCTATATACGGACGATTTTTATTCGGTTGTGAGGACACGGGCAGGGATTACTGAAGGCTACACTTAACCTCTGCAGTTTAACATCTCTCATATGGCGAATGATTCCATCCGAAGATACCATGAATTTAAAAAAAAGTTGTATTAAAAGGACCAGGTAACTGAAATTCATGGGTGAAAAATCTGCTCTTATTTTGGCAGTAAATAGTACGTCGTATCTCTCTTACAGTTTCTGTTGTTACTGTAGTTTCTATAAATCATCACATCACCAACCTCGAACAGGGCAGCCCAATAACTAGACTAGAATATTTTTGTTAATCATATTTCTGTTATGAACGTATCCAATACTTTATACAGGGTAAAGCAAGTGACACGTCGGTTCTGGATGGAAGATGGGCTAGTTGGTCAAACTTTCTGTCATGGCTGTTACTTCGAAACGTCAGGGTGCTGGTGGTGTCAGGGAGGGAAGGTGGTGGTATCTGGGCGGGACTGGTGGTGGTGTAAGGGAAGTTCGGTCGTGGTGTAAGGGAAGTTCGGTCGTGGTGTAAGGAAGGGTGGTGGTGGTGTCAGGGAGGTCATTTGGTGGTGTCAGGGAAGGATGTGCTAGTGTCAGGTAAGGTTGGTGGTGGTGTAAGGGAGAGGCTGGAGGCAGTGGCTGGAGAGGCAGCTGTGGCCACTGGACGCCGCGTCATTCTTAAAGCTGACCCGCTCTTTGAAAATATATCTTAATTTTACTTCTTTATACACCACACAAGAAATATAAGTTTGAAATTACATAATTTGTGCTGCCAGAGTATATAATATTTGTCGTACTGACAAGGTCATATAATAGGTTTAGATTATATTTGTTATTTGGCGTTTGTGCTCTGTGTGTGACAAGTAACTGTCAGAAACAGTTGCTAACATTAAGGCGCCAGAAAGTATGGCTTTTAGATACCATAATGAAAAACAAAATGCTGAACAAAGACGAGAATGTTCGTTAATGGTGTCAGAATCACAGACTAACAATACCCAGTGCAGAATGTGGAGGATCTCGTTTCACACTATTCATATGGACCACACGCACTGTAACTTCAATTGATATTCATCAAACCATGTGAGGAGCAAGATGTGTTGTTTTTGTTGGCAGCATAAACCGAGATGAGGCACAACGCGACGTATGTGTGAGGTTCACTTTATAGTTATGGCTACATTATGGTAAAATGGGGCACCAAGAAACCTATTAGTGCAGCTCATGTTTACGCTGGCCACCAACAGCCACGGAATTGGTCAGAAAAGAAGGTGGAACGTGCATCGTGAAATTTGTAACAAAAAGAAAAAAAGAAAAGAAAAAAGAAAGGGGAACTGTTTCTTTATCAAGAGAGAAAACACAAGTGACTGGGATATTGAGATGGTGTGGATAGACTGCGAATAAAAAATTGTAGTTATGCATAATGATTAGGCGTTCCATATGTGTCTTCAATAACTGAGCTCTCCCTTCCAAACAACAATTTTTCTCAAAACAAAACTCTCCACCATAGTTTATCATTTAGTTGCTCTTTTAAACCCAACATAAACCCTCACAACACAAATTATCAATAACAAGAAGAAGAAGAAGAAGAAGAAGATGACGAAGTTGAAGACTAACGACAAATATAATAAGATGTGAACCAACATACAAACTGACCAGCTTTATATGTGTAGATAAGAATTCCAAATGTGTTCAGATCTGTAGTCAAGAGTAGCATACAGATATCACGGTCAGTCCATCATCTAGTTTTTATTGCTCTATCATGTACATAGAGATTCAGGGCTAATGTACTCAGACAGGACAATTAAGATAACAATGGCCAGTCGCTCAACGCTTTGCGGTATTATGTAAGGAATAAATCTAAACCAATTCTCGGTCCTAAACCTTTTACTGGTCACATACGGTTGGAGCGTTCGAACGCACTAAACCACCAGACGTTAATTTATTAATACTGTTTACTACCCACGTAGCAAACATTCTCATGGATAAGAGGAAACCATTTGACTTTTACCCAGTGTAGAGTCACCCGAAGGCAACAAAATATTGAGTGAGAGGATGGTGAGGCTCTCACCTGCCACAATTTGTCTGAAAAATTTTTGTGCATGGTACAGTACTAGTAAATGCTTTAAAAGCAATTTTTTCCTATTTGCTAGCCTATGATATATACTCTGTCATTTTATTTTATTTACACTGACGTTGTTAAATAAGGCATCATTATGATTAAATTGGCATCACCTATTATTTTACTCATTCTGAAGTTGTTTAATAAAAATAGTATATTAAGGAATGAGAGTTATTAGCCTCAAAAATTATTACTGCATAATGCTCCACCACTAACTACCTGCGCTTTCAGAGTCACTAAGTTACGACCCCTATGCACACCGGCAGCGATAATGTTGTTCACTTGTAACCTATCATTCTGAGTTCGGTGATGCGGGTTATATACGGTAATATTTTAACACTGTTCAAAACATATCATCAGCAAGAAACTGACATTAGTTCGCGCCGCCGTTTAAATCGCTTGGATATGCTGAGAGATAGAGGGAAGGTGATTAGTTAAGGAGGGTGATAGATGTGAATGTAGAGAAGAATGGCCAGAGTCATATCGAGGATGACGTGAAGCGAGATCTTACGCGAAGACCTCCAGGATAGGGGTTGGAGTAGGAAACTTACTGACGATCGTGACACTTGGTATAACTGTCATCAAATAAAAAGACCTACACATGCTACCATGATCAGCGTTCTCCAAGCATAAAATAACACTGTATGAAGTCCACACAATGTATTATAAGGGTGATCAAAATATCTAAATGAACATTTTATAAGAATTATGCAGTTGTTTTTAGCTTAGCAGAGAAGCACAAAAGTACTTTCTAGTCTTAAATAATGTTTTAAGAAAGTCTTGTTTTCTATCTACAGTAACATATAAGATGTTATATAATGGCATAGTTCAAATAATTGAAGAAAATTCAGTCCTGCAGTTTCACGCTCTGGCCATGATGAGGGTTTTCCGTAAATTCCTGAGCTCCAAGCGATATACTCAGCTTTGAAAGTACTGTGCCACCCTACTTGTGCTGTGACCTAGTGAACAGGCTCAGTTATCTCCCTGTAGACTATTAAGAGGAGAAGGAGCACTGGAGGAGTGCAACACCCGCCCTCACCAATTACCTTTGACCCTTGACTGATTGTTTTCAAAATTCATCCCTTTGTTCTTGCATTACCCTCAACACGATCACCAGGCTGGTCTAAATTGGATAGAAATTGTTCAGTCTGACTTTACTAGATCAAAATCAGGCCTAGCTCTGTGACGTTATCCTTTGACTTAATGTTCTAAAAATCAAATGGCCAATGTCGTGGTTACTCCCCTACCTCTCCACCAGAGCTGATGGAATTATTTTGCTCACACAGATAAACATACAGATAGACGGCCCCTCCCAACACACGTCGAGCAAAACACAACACTTGCTCTAGCTTCGCAAGAGCGTGTGTAATAAATATCTGCAGCAGTCGGGAACATCTGTGGAATGATACCAACTGGAAATAAACTCAATAATAATTTCTTTAAATGTACTGTAAAAAAAAATCCTGCAGTGTTTCCTGATATTGAAGGAAAAAAATGCAAAAGCGTTCCAGGGAAATATGAAATGCATATTTTAAATATTTCTCGTTGTAGAACATTCGAAATATTTCTCGTTGTAGAATATTCGGGAGCGGGTGATGGCTGGATCGTTGGAGTCATCATCCTTCACAAAATTGAAGTGCATTTTATATTTCAGACTTTTTTTTCGGAAGAAGATTGCATTTACACTCTCAAATATATGCTAATACAACCCATATTGATTTACAATTATAATTTGACGTACACATCATTTTACGAATTACATACAGTCTTCTTTTGCCAAGTCACTCAGTCGCTCGTCCTTCATCCTGGCATCGCAATCACTCGATTTAATTACTTAAACCAATAAGACCGTACATATAACTCATGCGACAGATCATTTATATTCCTCACTCTCACTAGTTAACATTCATTATCTGACCCTTCCCAAACCTGTTACATTTACAGCATCTCTCATACCTCATCTTCCATTATCTTACATCGATCAACACACTATACTTCCACCGGTTACCACCCTCACTATATCTAAACCTATCTCCATTCTCATTCTATTTACACCCCTCAACAACCTTTGCTGTACCTACATCCCACGCTATACATCCTTCATTACACACTACAACATCCCTCAGAACCTCCCATCCCAGCCACTGTCACCCCCACTACAGCAGCCCATCACATGGATGTGGGGTGAGGCCTCACTGCGCCCCGAGAAGTCCATCATCACACAGTACTGAGAAGCTAATATCTGTGCCGCGTGAAGTCCTTGCTGTCCTAAATTTATCGTCTTCTTAGAAATTATCTGCGTTACTTTAAAAACTTCTAGGAAAATTTTTTAATCTTTACAATACCTTCGGCTAATCTAGTGTTCGAATGAGTGTTATTTTACAATGCTTTTAAAAACAATGTGAACTTTATGACTTGTCTTCAGTCACCTACAGTACTCTGAATGCTACAACATTAATGTTAAGCGTACAGCAAGAGACTGGTATGTTAGAATCAGTACAATATTTGTATGCATTTTTTTTTATTGTCTTCTTTGTACTGCACATTATATGAATAAACCTGTGGTATACTATATCATTTCATCATTTAATGTCCCATAAAAAGCGTACAGGCCCGTGACTAGATTATTTAATCCCGACTGAAAGTGAGGGCGACCAGCGACCCCTCCCAGGAGTGGCATCATATCGTCAATAAACTCCAACCCCTCCTAAGAAGTAGTTCTGTACCCTTATGGGTTACATCCAGCTGGGTTACCGTAACTCACTAGACCAATAGGCAATCTACTTCGTTATGTGGTTTCTACACAACCTAGTAAATGTTTCCTAGGCTACAAGCAACAGTTTCATTTGGCATGCAGTGTCGCGCTACCAGAAGACTTCACCGAGTGAGTGCACGATGGTTGTTGTTGTTGTTGTTGTTAAATATTATCCCCAACTTGTGGGGACACGGGCAAACAAAGAGCCCGTCAGGGAAAATGCAGAATGAGGCTCCCAATAGGAAGCGTAGCACGGCAGGCAGTCAGACTGACGAGAATGGCGAGGAGGCAGGACGTGGGCTGGCGTTCGATGGTATAAGGAAGGCCTTGCAGATCACGGTGAGATCGAAGAGATCGAAGCCCCCGAAGATAGATCTTCCCAGTCTCAGTCCTGGTCCTGATCCTCCAACAGATCTATGTCCCCAGAGTCTTGAGGGGGAGGCGGATCTTTCTGACCAATTTTGATAAAGTCATCCTGAAGGGCTTGGACGATGATCTGGGCAGTTCGGGGGCTATGGGGTCGAGAAGCTGAGGCCGAAGACGAAGTCGGAGCAACAGGAAGGTCCACTTGCACAGTAGCAGCAGATGGAGAGGGGGAGGAAGGACCCTCCTTGTTCACACAGACGGACAGATCGAGGGAGGCAGCCCGTTTCCTCCCAGCTGCTGAAGGCAGAGGGTGAACTTCTGCAACAGTGGTAATGAGATCAAAGTCCATAGGAGGTTCCGGGTCGGTGATTTTACTGGCGCCAGTTGCCCTGTTCAGAGGGCCATCGAGCCGCAGCCTTTTGCGCGGCCGAGATGGAAGTGGGCGGGGCTGTGGCTGAGGCTGCGGTTGTGGTCGCCGGGGCCGACGCTGCTGACGAGGGGAGAAATGTGAGTTGCCAGCAAAGCTTTGAGGGATGGCAATGCTTGGAAGCCCGTTCTCCTCGAAAATCTGGGGGAGGAAGACGCGCAAAACGGCCTTGTCACCCCCACAAAAAGCCTCTGCCGTAGCAACACACATTAAGACAATGGTTAATCTCCCCAGAACACCACGGACCCCTAGGGCGGTGTCTCTGGGCCTCGGTGCGCCGCTGTGCATGGGCAGAGCCCTTCACAGCAGTGCCCCCCGGCCCAGTGACACCTGTAGCCTCAGGACCCTTCGGTGTCTGCTGGAGACAAAACTCCACTGTCTCACCCTCGCCGAGAGAGCGCCGGAAGTGTCGTGGATTTGGAGCAACGATCCCAAGTCTGTGCACAAAAACATCAGAGTCGGTGTCCCAACGTCTGATGAATCCATACCCAGACCACGTTGAACCAAACAACGGTGCCAGAGATCGTCGTGGCTCCCGGCTGCCTGGCACTACTGCAGGATGCCCCCCTCAACGGGTCGAAGGCTGGAGCAGTAGTGGAAGTCGGCATGACGACTGGCAGATCAAGCGGGCAGCAGCGAAAAAGTCTAAGGAGTTTAGACCCCACTGTTCACTACGAGTGGGGACAAGGTCTTACTCCTGCAGCTGCTGGGCTGGAACTGTGCACGATGGGCACCCTCTCCTATTTCAGTAGTTATGTTCAGTGACTAAATCACCTAACAGAACTACTAAAATACCAAATAATACTGACGTTGACACTGGTGTAGTACCTTAAGTATAAAGAGAAAAAACCAGTTACAACAACAACAAAACAACAGAATGCAATCTTGTAGCGTAGCTCTCCGTACCATCATATCTTCCTGCCCTGTGTTGTTGGTACAGGTATTATTGTCATAATAGATATACTGTATATAACCGGCTGAGATCACTGTCCTGTGTGATCCCTTTGTTCCCTGCCCTTGATCTTACCCAGTATGGTCAGACATGACGTAGATGTGTGTGTGTGTGTGTGTGTGTGTGTGTGTGTGTGTGTGTAAGGAGGACAGCACGAAGAGGCAGGAACTAATATTCACGCCAAGATGGAATATTGATGACATGAAGGGCAAATTAATTACTCGAGGTTGAAAAGGAGGAGGAGATGGAGGAGTAGATGGAGGAGGAGGAGGAGGAAGGCAGCAGGGAAGTAGGGGGTGAAAGGAGAAAATAATGTCTGGCTCCTTCTCGTATATTTTTCGGTGTAAACATATACCTTCAAAGTATAGATAATATTCATGATACCTTTGATAGTCCAGTGGCGAATCAGGCTTGCTACTCACATAAGCTTAATCCATTCCAGCAGGAGTGAGTGTACACCCCTTGAATGAAGTGAAATATAGCAGCCTAATCTGGGGCTCCTACATCTCAAAGCTGACAATACAGGAAAGGCTGATCCCTGCTACCTTACAGAGGGTAAAGAATATGGTGAACATCAAATGAATCAAACTTAAGCAAATCAAGAAATGATTGTTATCTAATGTTGCTTACTCAGACAAGTTATAAACTTGATTAATAAGCTCCATTTATTTATTGACTGACCAATCTATTTGTGTATTCAGTATTTATTATTCAGTATTAAATTACTTTTATTTATATTTTAAGATTTGCATGAAGTGTCCCCTTGATGAATTATATCTGTACTTCATTTTATTATACAGTAAGTTATCTTATTCCTGCATGGCGCGCGCGCGCGTTCTATTAACGAATAAATGATCAGAGTACACATTTTAGAAAAGTATACTCCGATCATATATTCACTAGCATCTGAAGAACACACACACACACACACACACACACACACACACAAAATGCAGAAATGATAAGATAACGTACGGTGTAATAAAAAAAAACAAATCAATTGCTAGGGGGCAAGTCATGAGAAAAAATCTTAAAATAATGAATTAATATGAAAAATTTAATAATGAATAAGTAAATATCTAGTATATAAATTGACTTGTCAGTCAAAAAATAAATGGAAAGACTGGATTGCTGGAGAAAGCATAATAAGGTTCGAAGTTTAACCGAAAGGATGTTTATGCAGATAAATATGATGTCGATTGTTGTGGAGGTAAATAACAAGGGTAAGGATAGGCAGGGTAGGACAAGGAGAGGCAGGGTGGGGTAAGAAGAGGAAAAGTAGTATAAGGAGAGGCACGATAGGTCAAGGAGAGGCAATGTAGGGTAAGGGGTTGCTTAGGTGGCTTGGCGCGCTACCTGCCCGGTTGGCCACGGGGGTAAAGGGGGGTACATGGGAGAAACAGGGCAGTGCTGTGCCTCTACGTGTATGGTGGCTGGTGGGTGACTGTGTGATGTTACACGTTCAGCCAGGCTGGGGAGGAGGGGGGAAATCGATGTGACCTGCCCATCGAGCATGATCTTGCCCTAGGTGGTTATAACTGAAGGCGAGCAATACAATGTGTCCCGTACGCTTTCAAAGAACTGTTGCAACTGCCTTGACGGTTCTTCTGGAAAGACCATCACAGTTTAAAGGCTAGAGGGGCCTGTAAGCGGCAGTCAGACTTAATGCACTCTCCCCAGCCAGTGAGGCCAAGACAGCCCGACTCGGTGCCGGTTCCAAGCCCAGATAAATGGGGAGGTTTGGGTCTGGAAGAGCATGAAGCTGTAAAAACTAGCCAACCCTAGTACTGATCCACATGGCGATGATCAGTCAAACACATCGACCCCTTATATAGTAGATGTGGGAAAAGATAGTCGATAAAGATAAAGACGTATACTCGTAATTAGAAGAATGACTTACAATCATGAAAGAGGGTTAAAACAAAAAGTGAGAACAGTATGGGAGGTGGAGTAGGGAAAGGGGTGATGGGGAGGGGCAGAGACCATTAGAAAAGAGACTGGGCAACCGCCATCTTGAGCAAAACTGCAGGTAATCAAATAACCTGGATGCCAGACATCACTCGAATGAATTATCATTGTTCATTACAGTTATATTTTCTGGTCCTGGAAGGTCATATTACGGGTCCTGGGTGGGGCACATTACGGTCCTAGCGGTTCACAATTACGGGTCCTGAGAGAGGCATATTATGGGTCCTGGGAGGGGCATATTACGGGTCTTGGGAGTTCCATATTACAGGTCCTCGGAGGGGCATATTACGAGCCCTGGGAAGGCCATATTACGGGTCCTGAGAGGGGCATATTGCGGGTCCTGGGAGGGGCATATTACGGGTCCTGGGAGGGCCATATTACGGGTCCTGGGAGGGGCATATTACGGGTCCTGAGAGGTGCATATTGCGCGTCCTGGGAGGGGCATATTACGGTCCTGGCAGTTCACATTACGGATCCTCTCAGTTAATTGACCTTTCACAGCTGATGAGAACAAGGGTGTGAGGGGTTTCTTAATTTAATCTCAGCTTTAATTGAATTTCTACCGGAGTCGAGGGTGTGTGATGACGCCAAGAGGGGAAAGGAAGGGGAAATGGAAGAAATAAAGGAGTGAGGAGATAATATGTAAGAAGAGAGGCGGACTGAGGGGCGAGTGAGCGTGGGGAAGGGAGAAATGTAGAGGGTGAGAAAAGATTAGGTGAAAGATGGATGGCGAGAGAACTGAAGTGTGTAGAGAATACTGTATTTACAAAAGGAAGGGGTGGAATGAAGCACGAGAAAAGAAAGACGATATCAGTGGTAGTGGAATGATAATTAGATAAATACTGTATTGTATATAAAAATTTACACTGTGGAAAGGGGGGGGTGGAAAGGGGCAATGAACGGAATGACATATAAAGTTACTGTAAATATGAATTAAGAGTGTAAATAGCTAGGTACACACACACACACACACACACACACACACACACACAC
>JAGKTI010038206.1:0-10761 GCA_018397915.1 Birgus latro | reverse complement strand
GACGAACAAAGTATGGTGTGCCTGGGACTCTGAAAGGTAGAGACGTTATCTGATACACATCAAAAATGTCATCAGGATCACCCCTCAAGGGTACTAGTTTGTAGAAGTTCAGTGTTTGAGAACTAGAAGATCTTCGTGGAACTACAGTTATAGCATCCTGATAAACAGCTAAAAATTCTAAACGTGCAGGATATAACAGACCAGGTTTTAACAAGGAAGCTTCTCTCAGAAGTGATAAAAGTACCGAAATGGGAACTAGAAATGATGAAAATTTTCCTGCCAACATTTTCTCTAGACCTAACTTTAAACCAAAATGATCATTTTGTATGTCTATTAAAGCCTGGGACAAATCATTCATAGCCCCTGTTATCCTTATTTCCTCCTCATTCTTTAGTGTCAATAAGCTAATCTGTCTAACTAAATAGTTAGAGACATTAGCAGCCTTCTCTAATCGCTGTATAGCTTTTTGCATGGCACGCATGTCTCTTACAGTGGCATTTAGTATTTCAGAATGTAAATTAAGCTCTACTCTTTCCTCCTCTGTGAAAGATTCTATATTATCTAACTTGTGGTGTATCTGCTCTTGTGTTGCTGTACCAAACAAAGCGTTAGAAATGGTTCCCAATATATTAAAGGCTCCTCGCTTACTGCGAGATCCCGACAGGGTGGTGGCATCATTTAATAATGAAGACAAATAATCATTGAGAGAGTGAAACAGTTTAGCAAATTCCAAATCAAAAGATGTTAATGTCTCTCGTAAAACGTTAACAATAACTGATGAATCATCCATATGGTCTATTGACCATGGAACATCGGCAGCTAGTTTACGAGCACGCATCAGGGGCTGATAAAACTCATCTATGTCAATAACATAAGGTATAATAAAAGAGTTTCCTGTAAAGTGGGCCTGACGTTGTGCGGTGAATGCAAGTCCCGCTCTCACTGGTAGGTCTTCCCATGCTTGACTTCCAAGTCCACTGATGATCACGGTCAGTAGGACCTGTAAAAAAGGTCAACTTTATTTTAGATACTCTATAGGCCTATCTATAATACTAGGTAATTCTGTTGCCTGTCCTTTAGATCTTAAACTATAGGTTTTTCTTCCTCCTTCGGCATTATCAGTCAAATCGGTCACTGCACCTTCTTCTTGCTCTTCGTGCAAGCTCTGCATACTTTGAGTATTTTCCTCTGTTTCCTGCAAGTGTGAGGCATTTCCTTCATCCGCTCTTTCTACGTCTAAAATATCTCTCAATTCATAATCCTGCACTTCCTCTGGTGGTAGAGTGCCCTCATGAAGGGGATATGCTCTCCGTACATTACCATTCATTGTCTCGTCTAAATTATCTTCATGGGCTAGCCTGACTCTGTCTGTGTGGACTTTTATGACTCTCCCCGTGTTTATGTCTACCAGTTTTACTATCACATCACTAATTTTCCCTTTTACTCTAAAAGGTCCATCATATAGGGGTTGAAGTTTCTTAGGCTCTCCTGGCTTGGGAATCTTTCGTACATAAACCCTATCTCTTGTACGAATCTCTTTTACTTTTGCTCTCGATGTCTGTTGCTTCTCCATGGCTTCTTGACTTTCCTCAATGTACCTTAAACATCTCCTAAAGGTACGATTAGCCTTAATGGCCATTTCATTTTTATAGTTATCCAGATCATAGCAGATCGGTTCCTGTTTTATGACATCATACGGGACACCAGGGTCCCTGAGGAACATGAGGTAGAATGGGGATTCCTTCAACACTCTGTGATATGCTATGTTATATGCCCATGTGGCAAAGCACAACATTGAATCCCATATTTGTGGATTATCCTCTACTAAACTCCTTAAGTACTTTATTACTGTGGCATTGGCTCTTTCAATCACCCCAATGGCAGACGGGTGATACGCTGTTGTTGTTGTACTTTTTGTCTTTAGCAACTCACCTATCCCTTTAAGAGTGGCATTGACGAACTCTGTTCCTTGGTCTGTGACCATCCAGCGTGGTGCTCCATGAACACACACTACATTTTTAACGAACGCTCTGGCAACCTCATCATCAGTTTTCGTGCGAAGCGGGACGGCTATCAAATATCGTGTCATCACATCTATTAATGTCATAATATATTTATATCCCTCTTCACTTGGATTTATGGGGCCGATCAAGTCCATATGAATTCTCTCAAAGGGTACTCCTACCCTAGGGTATCGCTGCAACGGCGCCGGGGCGTCCCCCGACGGCTTGAAGCGGTTGCAAATAAGGCAAGCCTTGCAATAACTCTCAACATCTCTACTCATCCGTGGCCACCAACTAAATCGTTTTAGTCTTTCTAGAGTTACTTTGATACCTCCATGACCTACAGTAGGTAATTTATGAGCTATCTCTAGAGCACTCTGTTTGCATTCGTCAGGAGTTACGACTTGTTTTAGACTCTCATCATACTCATTGGTATCGTAATGATAGAGTAATCCATCTTCAACTATGAACTCACTAGTACTAACTCCTAGTGTTCTGTGTGCATCTTTAATTTCTTCTCTAGTCACTTCTACTGCTCCATCTCGTATACACTGAAGATATCGTTCCTTCATTCTTTTATACAACGGATGCGCATCCTGTCTGGGTCTCACTACCAACTCTCTCCATCTTATTATGTCTCTTTATCTTCATCAATTCTGGATTTTTGATAATCTTCTTTTTCGCACTCGCTATCATCGTCATCATCATCATCTTTGGTTCTTTCTCTTATCTTTGGTTTTGTACTCGTAACTGCGAGAACTCTGTCCTCCGATAACACTTGTCCTCGAAGTCTAGATAAGGCATCTGCTACAACATTATCTTTGCCTGGTATATAGGTTATGTTAATGTTATACTCGGCAACCAAAAGTTGCCACCTAGCAATCCGTCCACTAGGGCTAGTTGTGTTCAGCAGCCAGACCAGGGATCTATGATCCACACGAAGCTCTACCTCGTAACCCAATATTAAGCTCCTATTTACCTGGAGACCATATACTATAGCGAAAGCCACTCTCTCTATAGTGCTATACTTCACTTCAGCAGAGTTTAACCGTCGGCTAAAATAAGTGATAGGCCGTAAATGACCTGCGTCGTCTTCCTGCTGTAATACTCCTCCTATAGCAGAAGAAGAAGCGTCTATAGTCAGCACAAATTTCTTTGTGAAGTCTGGAAGCTGCAAAGTCTCTCCTCCAAGCAACTCGTGTTTCAGTGTTTGAAACGCAGTCTCTGCTTCAACACTCCATTGTATCGGTGTGTTATATCTTTCTACCACCTGTCAATTTAATGAGTGGTCCAGCCTTCTCAGCGTAACTCTGAATATACCGTCGGTAATAATTAGTCATTCCGAGGAAGGACTGCAATTCACAGACAGTTTTGGGAGTGGCTATATCACGAATAGCATTCACCTTTTGGGGTTGTGGTTTTATGCCTGTGGCACTAACAACATGTCCCAAATAGTCCACTTCTAATTTTAAAAAGTGACACTTGGACAATCTTAGAGAAAGATTTACATCATTCAATCTTCCCAGCACTATATCTAAATTTTTTTGTTGTTCCTCCCAAGCCTCGCCCTGAATGATTTTGTCATCCAGGTACACATGTGTGATGGAGCCCGTAAGCCCAATTAACACATGGTTAATCACTCTCTGAAACGCAGCTGGCGCTTCCTTAAGTCCAAAGGGAAGCACATTGTACTCCCAGTGACCTTCAGGAGAGGAAAAGGCTGTCTTTTCCTTACAATCCTCTGTTAATGGTATCTGATGGTACCCCTGACGGAGGTCCAAACAGCTGAAGTAACGACTCCTTCCCAGCTATGCTAAGATGTTCTGAATGTTAGGTAGAGGGAATCGATCCTCTCTGATATTAGCATTCAGCTTTCTAAAATCCAAACATAATCTCAATCCGCCCTCTTTCTTAGCTATAGGCACCAGGGGTGCGTTGTAAGGACTTCGGGAGGGTCGTATAACTCCTTGCTCCAACATAATTTTCAAGCTTTCCTTGACCTCTTCATGATACTTTACCGGTATAGGATAAGGTTTTCTATAAGCTGCTTCCTTGGTCACAGTTATTATTTCATGATAGTAGTAAGGGGTCACATTCAAGGGTTCATCCTCCAATGCGAACACTGTCGGATATTTCATTATCAGTGCTCTCAGAGCTTCATTCTCCTTACTCATCAAATGTGGGGAAAACATACTATCAACTAAGGCAAACAGTTTCTTCGTTCGTGCTCTCTCGGTCATTCTAGTGTCTTTCATCATGACTCCTGATACAATTTCTCCTAGGCCTTTCTGTTTATTCTCATTTATATCCCACAATACTCTACTACACGGCCTTATATGACCCACACATGTACCTCCCTTGAGTTCGATCCTGTCCGGACTAGGATTGACGAACCTCACCTTAAAATGAAATCGCGATTTCTCTCGTGCCTTCTCTACTCCCGCTAACTCTTCTCGTTCTGGGATCCCAGCTTTCTCCTGTAATAACACTAATCCTGGACACAATGTAGATGCCAACATGTTTCCTTCCTGAGGTTCAAAGATAGCCACTTCGCTTGACCGCATTCTTACGTCTAAAATGACGGTACTGCAAGTCCAAGGACCTAGCTCCGTACTCGTCGGTATCACAGCTTTTGCTACCTCTACGTCTGCTTCTGACTCACTGTTCACTGGTGCCGCTCCTTTATACTCTAGAGGGACAATATTCACAGATTCGCCCTCTATATACAAGGTTAGAGGATTCGTTAGTAACTCCATCCTAGTGCTGGGCATAAAATCCATCCCAAGCAACATGGGTGCTGGTAAGCCTAATTCCTACTATAATAAAAGTATGAGCATACCACTTATTTCCAATCCGAAGTTCAACCTTTATAGCTCCATCAGTCAATATCTCATCTCCACTTACGTTAAATAATTTAACTGTTTCCTCTGATTCCCAGTCATCTTGCTCAACGCTCCTTTTTAACTGTTGATATACTTCTCTCGTAATCAACGACCTAGCAGCTCCTGTGTCAATCAAGGCTAAGACACTTTCATCTAGGTCTTTCACATTCACCATCATTGCGACTAGTTTCTCGTAGCCCACGAGTGAGGCGATCGGAATTGGGTCGGCGTTTTTTTTTCTCAGTCCAAGGTACTGCACCTGACTGTCTTTCACCTGACGCCTGTCCCCATGGATCACTTCTCCCTCTTCCTCTATTATCTTCTCTCTCCCATTCTTGCGCTCTCCTTCTGCCTACACAACACTGCCGTGCCTGGTGACCAGGTTTATTGCAGTGATAACATCTTCCTGGCTGATTACTAGTAGCGCCTGTCTGACTAGAAGTAGGGCCAAACCTCCAGTTGCATTCTCGAGCAATATGACCTTTACCGTGGCAGTAATAACACTCATCCATGGGGCAATTCTTAGCAATGTGTCCTGTCTTTTTGCATGAATAGCAAGTAATAGGTGGAGGCGCACCCCCTCTTACTCCTTGAGCTCCACCACTTTTGAGGCCGGTGCGAGGTTTTGGCTTTTCTGTCGTCATTACATTTATATTTGGTTTATTTCTCTCTGTCCTCTCTAACAACTTTAACTTGGGGTGTGTTTCTGCATATCTTAGCATGGCTGCCAAGATCCTATAAGGGTCGTCACGCTTCACATCGCTCAACATGTCTTGCACCTCCGGCGGTACACTCTTAAGTAATGAACCTGCAGCTACTTTATCAACAACATCATCATGACCTGGCTCTACCTCGTTCGCTTGAGTACTCAAAGTCTCAAGACGCACAAAGAATTGGTGAAACGTCTCCCCCGGAGAGCGAACAGCAGATCCCAGTTCACTTAAAAGTGTACTGGTTCGTGCATCAGCAGGATAAATTCTTAAAAATTCAGCTTTCACAGCTGTCCAATCCGCACCGACTTTCTTAATCGTATTGAGAAGATGTGAATAGGCAGCGTCTATGCTATGCGTTTTAGCTAGCTCTAATCGACCTTCATCAGTCCAAAGTGGTCCCACTGTCATATCATCTATAGTTTGTAACCAACGCCTCGCGCTTGTGATGCATCTATACTGAGGGAAATCCGGCAATATTACCTCTCCACCACAAAAACAAGGAAGACCCGTTATCTTAGCATAATTATTTACAGCATTGCCAGTTAAAGTCTGACTCAATTTATCGGCAAGATTCTGCAAAGGGTCCAGAGCAGGAGCAGGGGCGGCAGCGGCCGCGCCTCCTACTGGAGTGTGGTCTGCTCATGTTAACTCCTCTAACCCCCCCAAAATAATCTAATAAATGGTCAGAAAACGCGGAATCACACCGGGCTGGGGCTTGAATACGAAGATTCGCGAGATACTGATGTAACGCTTCCTCTGATGCGCACCTACGTAATCTAAACCACGTTTCAGGACTCTGTATTAAACCACGAGACACTGGGGATGGAGAACGTGGAGGGCTTAGGGGACCAATATTCATAACAAATCTGAATAACAAGTTTTTTCGCCTTAGAATCCCACCACAGCTGCCACCAGTATGTCACGCCCCACTTGCTTACTTTACTCTATATCTATTCTTCTCCTATGGAAGACTAAGTTCAGTTACGTTAAGTCCAATTAGGTTAGTCAGATTTAATTAAGTTTCATTAGGTAGCGCTGGATAGGTACAAGTGGGGAACCCGACATAACAACACATCAAGTAATCACAAGTCCATTTAAGGCCGGCGCTACGTGGGAGCGTCTCTTTCCTTATTAAGAGGAAGGGATTCTAGGGTTACTCAAACTAATTTTCTCCTTTTTGTTTATCTACAAATTATGTAAAATTTATACACTAAGAAAAAGCAATCAACTGATTTGGTCCACTCTATGAACTCCAAGTTATGCAACTACTTTATGATCTTACTCTACAATAAAACTATTAAATCATGCCACCTTACAATGGTAATCAACAGTACAACTAAGTTCCATTAAACAAGTAACAGTTCACGAATATTATTACTCGTCACTGAAGAAAATACTCTCTCTTACTAAAATAAAACCAAGAGTATTATGGTTAAATACAAGGTAATACTAAAGGTAATACTCTCTTACACATAGGGTAATACTAAGAACAATACTCTAGCACACCATCATCTCACCCTAGCATTATTACTACTAGAACATTAATCTCTGTAACATTTTATTCTAGTATCACTTCACCTCAAGTTATTTCAATATATTTCTGCAAAATTAATATCACTCTTTAACACAGTCATGTACCCTAACTCAATACTTCTCCATAAAGACACTTAACTTTATATAATCGTTGTTCCTTTCACCATTGAGCAAATAAGTTAATTTAACAATCACACAAACTATCTGGCCCGTCCTGTTATACCCTACCACGAATCTACAGAATACCCTCAATATTTTTTACAGTGTATTTCACTTTCTTCTCCTTTCTCTCTTTCCTTCTCTCAGTTCCACTTTCCTCTATGTTCTCCAACAAGAATATCTACTCACTGATACCGTAAAGTACCAAGACATCACTAGTCTCATCGTCGTGGTAGGGTGCTCAGGCGGCCTTCTAGCTAAGATCTTCCCCAGGTTCTTCTCGACTCTTTGCCCTCTCTGCTTCTTCTGACTTCCAACCTTCTGCTTCTCCCTCAGGAAAAGTACAGAGGCCGGAAGTAGGCGTGCACTCTACATATCCTTCGTTCACTTCTCTCAGTGTTCTTTGTCGGGTCTGGTCTGCAACATTTTGAAATAATGTCCATTGTATAACGTTAACACACTAGACATTGCTGCCTTTTAGTTTTGAATCACTTTTCTCTTATCTCTGTATATATACGTAGGATACTACTCCATTAGGCCGTATCTAGCTCTTCCGTTCGGAGCACATAAATTTAATTAAGTGTAGACAGAACAGGGCTGTGAGAGTAACTGTGTGCCTCGGCACTCCCTCTTATTATTATTCGTTGTTCATTCACTTTTCATTTTTCATTCTTCACCATTCACTGATCTGCGGCTTCTTCCATCTTTTCAAGGTGCCGCAGGTAACGATATTTGTCGCGTAACGTTTTTCGATATCCTTTATCCCTTACTGACTGTTGTGGATGACGTGGTTGTGGTATGGGTGGTTGTGGTTGGATGGTGGGTGAGTCAACCACGTCGTCAGCATTATTTTTTGTCTTCCGTATGGCTGTAGTTGTTGCCGCAGCTTGCCGTGCGGCGACATTCTCCGATGCCAAGAATGTCACGTCCTCATGACATCTCCTGACGACGAAAGTCCTCGAAGGCCCATGATTCCGCACGTTGAAGAATTGGTAGTGGGAAGGTGGCTCGGTGTAAGCGATAGCATAGGAAAGCTATCACCACGAGGACCAGGATAACCACGCCAGCTACAAGTACATAAGTCGTCCAAGGTGTAGCAGCGTTCAGGTTGTGACGCAGGGGTTGAATGACCTTCATACGTTGGATAAGGGTCTGCAGTGGAAGTGAGTCACCCAGCTCGACATCATCTGCTGTACTTTGAAATGATAAATTCAGTAATGCTGATTTTTCTAAGGGCGTCAGAGATACATTAATGGGAATCGCTATGGGGGTGATCTTTAATTCTTGCTCTCGAATAACTGTGGCATAAGCAGGCAAAACCAATGCACTGCTATGAGCACTACATCCTTCACCTAGGGCAAGTAAGCCTGTATTTTGAGCTACACGCTCTGACTGAGACTCTATTTTATTAGGGCATGTGAGAGTGTAGTGAATTGGGTAGGGCGTAGAAAAAGCCCAACCAGTTTTATATCTGATGAAAACTGGGTTAAAACTCTTCAGCACAACCTTTGAGCATAACTTACTAGCCTCAGGCTTAGCCAAAAACAATGCAGTTTCACACGTTAGAACAGAGGTATCATATATTGGTCTTATAGGCGGACATATTAATAATTGACCATGCTCTCTGCACAAGTCAAATGATTCTAGTGTTACATAATGTCTTCTGGTTTGGCTGATCGCCAAATATTGAGCAACTCTATCAAGACGAACAAAGTATGGTGTGCCTGGGACTCTGAAAGGTAGAGACGTTATCTGATACACATCAAAAATGTCATCAGGATCACCCCTCAAGGGTACTAGTTTGTAGAAGTTCAGTGTTTGAGAACTAGAAGATCTTCGTGGAACTACAGTTATAGCATCCTGATAAACAGCTAAAAATTCTAAACGTGCAGGATATAACAGACCAGGTTTTAACAAGGAAGCTTCTCTCAGAAGTGATAAAAGTACCGAAATGGGAACTAGAAATGATGAAAATTTTCCTGCCAACATTTTCTCTAGACCTAACTTTAAACCAAAATGATCATTTTGTATGTCTATTAAAGCCTGGGACAAATCATTCATAGCCCCTGTTATCCTTATTTCCTCCTCATTCTTTAGTGTCAATAAGCTAATCTGTCTAACTAAATAGTTAGAGACATTAGCAGCCTTCTCTAATCGCTGTATAGCTTTTTGCATGGCACGCATGTCTCTTACAGTGGCATTTAGTATTTCAGAATGTAAATTAAGCTCTACTCTTTCCTCCTCTGTGAAAGATTCTATATTATCTAACTTGTGGTGTATCTGCTCTTGTGTTGCTGTACCAAACAAAGCGTTAGAAATGGTTCCCAATATATTAAAGGCTCCTCGCTTACTGCGAGATCCCGACAGGGTGGTGGCATCATTTAATAATGAAGACAAATAATCATTGAGAGAGTGAAACAGTTTAGCAAATTCCAAATCAAAAGATGTTAATGTCTCTCGTAAAACGTTAACAATAACTGATGAATCATCCATATGGTCTATTGACCATGGAACATCGGCAGCTAGTTTACGAGCACGCATCAGGGGCTGATAAAACTCATCTATGTCAATAACATAAGGTATAATAAAAGAGTTTCCTGTAAAGTGGGCCTGACGTTGTGCGGTGAATGCAAGTCCCGCTCTCACTGGTAGGTCTTCCCATGCTTGACTTCCAAGTCCACTGATGATCACGGTCAGTAGGACCTGTAAAAAAGGTCAACTTTATTTTAGATACTCTATAGGCCTATCTATAATACTAGGTAATTCTGTTGCCTGTCCTTTAGATCTTAAACTATAGGTTTTTCTTCCTCCTTCGGCATTATCAGTCAAATCGGTCACTGCACCTTCTTCTTGCTCTTCGTGCAAGCTCTGCATACTTTGAGTATTTTCCTCTGTTTCCTGCAAGTGTGAGGCATTTCCTTCATCCGCTCTTTCTACGTCTAAAATATCTCTCAATTCATAATCCTGCACTTCCTCTGGTGGTAGAGTGCCCTCATGAAGGGGATATGCTCTCCGTACATTACCATTCATTGTCTCGTCTAAATTATCTTCATGGGCTAGCCTGACTCTGTCTGTGTGGACTTTTATGACTCTCCCCGTGTTTATGTCTACCAGTTTTACTATCACATCACTAATTTTCCCTTTTACTCTAAAAGGTCCATCATATAGGGGTTGAAGTTTCTTAGGCTCTCCTGGCTTGGGAATCTTTCGTACATAAACCCTATCTCTTGTACGAATCTCTTTTACTTTTGCTCTCGATGTCTGTTGCTTCTCCATGGCTTCTTGACTTTCCTCAATGTACCTTAAACATCTCCTAAAGGTACGATTAGCCTTAATGGCCATTTCATTTTTATAGTTATCCAGATCATAGCAGATCGGTTCCTGTTTTATGACATCATACGGGACACCAGGGTCCCTGAGGAACATGAGGTAGAATGGGGATTCCTTCAACACTCTGTGATATGCTATGTT
>JAGKTI010038205.1:0-10762 GCA_018397915.1 Birgus latro | reverse complement strand
TTTTGCCAAAACAGACTTTACTGATCTTCCACAAGACCCACCAGCATCTGTATATACAGGTATATAAATGAGAAAGTTTGTCTGTGTGCTTGTCCTCTGTGGAAAATGAGGGGAATGCACAAAGAACTCTCCAAGCAGCTAATCAAGTCAACATGGTGGAAACATTGCAACCATTTACCATAGTTTATCACTACTACAAGTCTACAACCTTATCATTATTAACTACAGTGGGTTAGTTGGGTGGATGGATTAGTGGGATTGGCAGGGCAGGGTTTGTGGGTAGTGGGAAAATAGGCCCATGGCAGGAATAGCTTCATGGGGAATACAGTATATCCCTGGGGAAATGAGCCTTAGGAGGAGCATAGGTACACTGGGTAAAATGGGATCCTGTGGGTCATCTCTTACAAGGGATGTAGCCATCCAGGGTCCCAGGCAATGCCGGTATGAACGGTCATAAATTACACAAGCAATGCCAGATATACCTGCTAGTACTGTAATAAAAAAAAATCGATAATATCATACTAGTCCTGAATGAGGTAGCCCTAGCAAGTATTCAGTGTGGTCGGTTGGTACAGTGTTCAATGAAGTGGTGATTATATGAAGGTGTGGCATGTAGGAGGACTGTTGGGCTGAATGGAGCACAAAAATGATGGGGAAAACAAAGCATTGGGGGGAATACTTTGCGAGGATTAGGCCATGTGGAGAATAAGGAAATGAAGAGATTGACTGGGAGAGTGTACTCGTATGTGAATGAAGGGGAGGAGGAGGCTGAGGATGTGATGAAGGAATGAAGTTAAGAGGCATATGAGAGAGGGTGTGTGTGAGGTGGAGGGAGGGCGGTCTGATGGTGGTAAACTGGCTGACACGGAAGCGATTCGTTTGTGGCCACCCCTTCCAGGATTAAGGCATCGGATTATAGATACAGAGAACAAAAATGTGCTGGTGTTAAGGGCAGATGCAATATACTGGCGTTAGAGTAAGGTGCAACATACTTGCTTTAGAGTAAGGTGCAACATACTGGCGTTAGAGTAGGGTGCAACATACTAGCATTAGAGAGGTATGACATACTGGCATTAGAGTTAGATGCAACATACTGACATTAATGTGCAATATACTGGCATTAGTATTAGGCGCAATATCATGGCGTTAGAGTAAGGTGCAACATACTGAGTGGTGGTAATGCAGGACGACGATTGGCCCTGGCAGAGCGTCTACTAAGGGTGCCACCTCGTTGCTGGTCCCCCTCCTGCCACCTTCGACAGGCCACCAACCCTGGCCAGAAGTCACGCTGCAGCACCCGATCTACATCGCCCTCATGCACCTGACATGAAAACAGTACACACCAGCATCAATGGTTATAGTAACTGTGGCTCCAGTTCATCTGAAACATGAACCCAATGGATTACAGGCTGAAATTGCTTGCAGTCCACCATCCTCGTTTTGTGCTATATGGGTGTCACCAGACATCCCTCTCCAACATCACCAATCATAAGCAAAAGTTCAGACAGTTCCCTGCTAGTACTGTCATGCCTTTTGTATTCTGCGTTTTTCCATGGCCATCAAAGAGTATTCTTTTTTCTCATATTCTTCTGCTGTGTGCTTATATTGCTGTCGCATCAAAATATATGATGTAATACATTTTATCATCACTACCAGCAGAAAAGTGTCAGCATATTTTTCATCATGATAATACAGCCTGTGCCAAAAGTTCACTACTACTTCCACATTACTCGTATCGTCATATCAGGATCATCTATGGGCAAGGAATCATTCCAAGCCTCTCTAAGGTCAGGGATATTAACCAGTAGAGGGAAGTGAAACATAGAGGAGGTGGCGAACTTTTACCATGGACGGTACAGTTCGTCTTTGAGTAAAGTTCTTTCACTTAAATGAATTTAATGGTCAATTTGCTGAGTGGCAAACTCCATAATTCAGTACAGAATGGTTTTAAAGTAAAAAAACTGAATGTGTTTTGTGTTTATTCCCTCAGTCATTAGAAAACAAAAATCTCATATGACACTGTTTCACTTGAAAGTGTATCAAACACGTCTTTGACTATAAGTTATACGCTCTACCTGTCCTGTGAAGATTGTATACTCATCTACAATATAAAGCTTTGAGGAGAAGGATGTACAACACTAGAACACAAAAAAGTTGACTTATACTGCGAACTTTCTGTACTGACGATATTGTGCTGGGTAGCCTGGTAGGGCTCCTTCAGATATAACTATCCACTGCCTGGTTAGGAAAAGCCCTTCAGCTCCCTCCCTGTCTGGGGGCACGGTGGCTTAGAGGTAGAGCATCAAGCTCGGGATCGGGGGGTCGCGAGTTCGAGCCGCGCCCGGGACTGCCGTGCCGGGAGGGGTAGCGCCCTCCTGTTACCTAGCGGGGCTATATGATCTCATTGTAAGGTCTAGCTCGGGGGATTCTTTAATCCCTTTTTAATCCCTCCCTGTCTCTCAACAAGGAGATTGTGGACTGCAGGAAAAAAGAGAGCGTGGAGCGACAACAGTCGTGTATTAGAGTAATACAGTACATCCTTCAACTTTGCGAACTTTAACTTTTGCGAATCACCAATTTTGCGAGGTAGTTCCAAGTCATCTATTTTTTAACATTTATGAACTTTGCGAGCGATCACACACTTTGCGAGGTCGAGTGGTGGGAAAGTCGTCTTCCCGCACTACTTTGCCACGCGGAGTAGTGACGTCGTGGTTCGCTGGGCGTACTGTGCCTCCTAGTTCGGTGTTCTGCCGCCCCGCCACGTTTGTTTACAACCACAGTAGTCGCACCCAAGCCTTGCCCCGCCACCAGTCCCATACACCACGCCAGTCTTCACATCATTGTAAATATGCATTTTTTCTTTTTTATGTTTCTTACCTATGATGTTTTCATAATAATATTACTGTACAATACATCAGTCCATGTTTGTTTCATTTATCATCATAAAATTAAGAGGTAGAGTCGAGAGAAAGAGTGGGAAAAAGTGCTTATCTTGGGGTGATGTCGACCAGTTTACCTTTATTGCATATATTTAATTGTTTCAACTTTGCGAATTTCGATTTTGCGAGGTTTTTTGTCGACCATATTCTCGCAAAATTGGAGGAAGCACTGTACTATGCTATCTGCTGTGACCTTTGCTAGAAACTTCATCCACACTGATCACTCATATTCCTCACGGCTACATAAGGACCTCAGTGTCAAGCTCGTCATATAGACCATTCTGAGCACCCACAAAATTGCCTCCCTGTTTGTCCCCCTTTCCCTTCCTCTGTTGGTTCTGAGGATGGCATTAAGAGCCTAAGATGATAATGATGATGATGATAACTTAAGGAATGATAGGCTACTCTACAGTATTTACTACAACCAAGATGTTCTTGTATACAGGACCTGTGTGTGAGTAAAGAGACTTAATAGACATTGTATGTTACTCACCGCAACCAAGAAGGCCTTATATGCAGCACCTTTATGTGAGACTTCATCCACGCTGAACACTCGTATTCCTCGCTGCTCCAAGAAGGACTTCAAAGTTACACTCGTCATATGGACCACTCTGAACACCCACAGGAATGCCTCCCTGTCTCCTCCTTTTCCCCCTCCCCCTGCCTTCCCCTGGCTCCCCCGCTGGTTTCGAGGGTGGCTGCCGGCGTGAAGGTTCCGGCGGGTGTCTCTCCGCATCGCAGCCTGTCCCTTGGTTGATGCATGACGGCCATTTTGAGTGTAGTAGTTGTTGGCCCACTGGTTCATGGCAAGGGAAGTGAGACGGCTCCGACAACCTCACTTCCCTGCAGGTACTGGAGGGAAAGAAAATAAAACACTGCAATTTATAATCACAACCTCAATCTCAGCTGAACGTGAGTTCTCGTGCTGGTCACAGTCCTCCTTTCGAGGGATAGGGAGAAAGATGACGGACATCTGTATGACCAGGCAGCAGAGCATCTTTGTTATATCAGTGCCATCACATGAAGGTATCCCTCTCCAACACCAAAATGAAAAGTTCAAAGGGCTGCTAAACGATGGATACCAAGCTTAAGGGATCTAAGCTAGGAGAAAGACTAGAAAAACTGAATCTGCCAACATTACAGGAGAGAAGAAAACGAGGAGACATGATTATGCTGTATAAATGCATATCAGGGAAGGAGAAAATAGACATAAATGAATATATTACCTATGGGGAAGCATCAGCAAAAGAACACTGCATAAAACTGCATGAAAAGAGAGGTGATAAAGACGTAAGGAAATTTAGTTTCCCAAATAGGACAGTTGATCAGTGGAATGCACTACCTAATGAAATAGTGTGTGCCAAAACAGTTCATAAATTTAAGATGTATGATGAAAATGGTTTAAGACACGGAGCAGTACGAGCTTGACCCATTCCTGTAAAGATACAGTAGTATAAACAATTAGGTAAGGTAAGAACACACACACACACACACACCACAGAATGAAGCCAGAGGACAATATTGCAAACTTAGCAACTTGAGTCTTCGCAATGTGATGAACATCTAACTCTTAAAATAAGAATAATAATGGTTAGCTTTTATCAACTTTCTTAGCGTCCATATTTGTAAAATTAATATATCCTTCGTAACAATAATGAACACCTTTTATCTTAGAGGATCGTTTTATAACACATGGTGGATCCTTCAGAGGAGGCTATTTCCATGGGTCTTCATTGTATATGAGGGGGCCAAACCCCCCAAGTTCCCCGCATGTCGAACACTGATAGCAGTAGCAATATCCTATTGTTTATGTCACCGACCTACCTGAAATACGTTGCAAAAGAACGAAAGTCTGTGCCAAGTTAAAGTGAAAGAAATCGAATGGATTTTTCACATTTCATCTCGCGTCAAAGGTCTGGTCACACAGCATTCAGACGTCAGTAATCAAATGTTGAAAAGGTGCCATTTTTTCACTCGACAGCCACAAAAATGTTAAGCAATGACAGAGTAGACGACAAACGCTATTCACAAAGGGTCTTAGTATACCCTTTTCACCTTAATTTGACCCAGATTTTCGGCATTTTGGAGCTTCTTTCACCTATTTTAGTGCCAGAAAAAGACCGTGCTACGGCTTTGCATCTGTTTCATAGCACTTCTTCGTGACTAGCACCATAAAATATTCATCTTTATAGTTACAAATCAGCATTCATGACGGAAAGTTCTATATATATGTAGGCTACACAGTTGGAGTTTTTTCTAAGTTGTGCAAGTGGGGTTAAAGTCACAGAAGTTGCACACGTTGAATAGTAGCGTATTTAGAATGCAAAGGGGAGATACTGCTCGGTTGCAGACGTGGTCTTGCAGGCGTGGAGTCTTAAGTTGCAAAAAGAGCATTTTAGATTGCACAAGTGGAAAATTTTAGTTGCACAAGTTGAGTATAGCGTTCTTGGTTTGCACAGGTGGATATAGGTCAGTTGCAGAGGTATAATTTGGCAGGTGAGGTGGCTGTGGCGGTAGAGTGGTTACAAAACAGGTCACTTGTTTGCTGACGCGCGTTCAATATCACAACACTGTCTCCACTACCAACGCACGCACACCCTCACGACTACCTTGAAACAAAATAAGTAGGCTACACACACACACACACACACATAAATTGTTTATGGTACACACGCGTTATCTGTGCTGGATAAATGGACCCCACAGTTACACATAAGAATACATATAAATAGGCTTAATTTACCGGCACATTTAGTTACTTATGTGTGGTCTATTTAAAGTATCACATTAAGTAAGCAAAAATAATTAGCTGTAATAACCAAATTTGGAGGATTAAAAAAAAGTGGATTAAAGAATTTCGAGATTATCTAAAAGGGTTGAAAATATTGGAAATGGAAAGTTGTGGTAGGGATTGAATAGCCTAGCCCCCGTCCCCTACGCTCTTGAAGCTGCAGTAAATAAATAAATAAATAAATAAGGATTGGATGATGAATGGATGGATGGATGGCAGGTTTGTATTTTCTGACATGGGTGAGATAGCAAATGTAGGACGAGATTATTGATTTCATTACTCGATTCTACCTGTCTACCTTCTACCTCTACCTTCTACCTTGAGCTACCTCTTGACGCTCCTGTTCGTAGTCACGTCTGGTAGAGGCTCCGTAACACCTCTTCTTTAGAAATTTATTTTTGGATATGGCTGATTAATAACCTTTTGTACGTTATCTGTGCAGAGTATGGCGATTAGGAAAAGGTGTTAGGGATCTTCATTAACCGACGAGATATCGTGTTTTTAGCTTGAATGGAATACTAGGGCTGTCCCATCAGTGAGAGGGTTAACATACCCATCTTCCTCGCTCCACCTGTCTTACTCTACCCGTCAATCTCAATCTACCTGCCTTCACTCAACCTACCTTATTTTACCTGTCTACATCACCCTACATGTCTTATTCTATTAGTCTGTTTTACTCAATCTACCTTGCTATCTGTCATCTTCACCCTATCTGTCTACCAAACCTTACCTACCTACTTCACTTGTTTGTCTATATTTTGTTTTCCTGTGTCTACTTCTCAGTCTTGATCAAGCCATCTTACTTACCACACCTATTTACACGGCTCCAGCTTACTCTGACTCTTTTCATAGAGTCACTGCCTACAATTTATCCATTTCTGTTAAGTACTGTAATTTGTTCTTTCTCTTAAATGTTTCCTTATCGAAAATGGCGCTCAGGCTCTATTATACCTCCATGGGTAAACCCGTAAGCCACACTATCTGAAAATAATCTCTTACAAAAACCACTGTACAAACCTGGCAAACCAATCCACTGAAGGGTGCTTAGGATTTCGTTGACAACAGAATACTGAAAATAGCCTCACTTTATAAAACCCTTGTATTATGCAATGATTTACACAATAAGCTTGCTCATTCATCAAAGAAAAAAAAATCGTACATAAACATCGCTAATGTAAAGCAAAGAAAAGACAGAATAACGTCTTTGTGTATAAAATCTACCTAATTATTTTCAAAAACATAGCCAAATAGTATTCTCTTAAAACTCTACTAAACTTTATCCAGTTCATTTAAAATTATTTCAGGCAAAAACTCTGACAACGTAAACAATCCATTTGCCATGTGGGTTTGAGAGCGGAACCCTGATTGGCCGGCGGTGCAGTAAACCAGTGACTGATTGGCTCTCTCAGTTTAAATCTCCCGCGAACCCTCGAGGGACTGCAGTGGGAAGAATTTTGATCCAGTTTTAGGGGAAGGGGTGGATTTTGGCCTGTGTGGGATCATCTGGTCATTTTTTTTGTCAGTGAGTACGTGCAAGATGTTCTCCAAGGCCAAGCTGAAACGGTTCAACGAGGAAGTGGGTGAGTGGAGTGGCGGGAATAAGATTTTTGGCCTTTAAAATAGGGTGGGATTTACACAAGGTACGATGGGGTACGGATTTGTTTTTGTTTTGGTTAAAAGTGGGTAATTAAAAGGGCATTATTGGTTTGAAGTGTGATGGGGTTTAAACTGGGGGCACAATGATGGGTATGGTTTGTTTTTGCTTAGCTAATAAATATCTGGTGCACGTGTACCTTCTCCACGAGCAGTTTTTATGGGATGAGGGGAACTGCATTTCTTTGGTATATAACTATTATATGTATCAAAGGTTGTTTTGCTGGAGATAAAATGCATAACAGGTAATTAGACCTGTCCTCATTTCCATTTTACATTTCACACTGTAAATTTATTGAGCAATTATTGGCTTCTAACATAGTTATAGTTGTGCAATGTAATGGGTAGTTTAGTTATACTGTAGTAATACGGAATTCTTTGACTCTGTTTTTATTGATGTTTGGTTTTGTACGATTGTATTGTCCTTTACATTGTTTTTGTGCTGCAAGGTATGTGAGATTGTTCCTTCTGTAGTGGTTAGGCTAGCTGCTTTGATTTATTTTTTAATTCTTTTATCCCGTTGAATCCAGGTGATGCTCCTACCTTTTGTCTTGCTGCTACCAGATGCCTTTATTCAGTTTAGAAAAGCCCATGTATTGAGTTGGTAAGGTTATATCTAACTCCTCCACTTCCAAAAATCTTAAGCTGAATGGCAAGAATGAAATGAGAAATGCATCCGTGAGTCCAGTAGGTGAACTTTCTCATTCTCAATAAACAACGTTGAACCCTCTAACCCTGGCAGACTCCATGACGGCCAGCCACCTGGTGTGATGTGTCAGCTGTTGTTTTTTATTCAGCCTTTGGACAACGGATGAGTTCCCTCTTATGAATAAATTTGGGTGACATTAGTCCGAGTATAATGCATATAAGTAAATTGTCAGCCATCATTGGAGAGTTAAATAAGATAGGATTTAAGCTCTGGGGTATGAGAAGATAGTACCATGGGAGGATGCCTGTGGCGAATAAACTTGTCCCACCTTAGCTGTCAGATATTATGTGATGGTTAATACACATTAAGCATTGGTTTAATGTTCACATTGTTGGTGGTGAATTTCACTCTTCTTGTCCCTTCATTGAACTTTGTCATAGTAAACAGCATATTGCCCTTCAGTGTTTTTGTTGTAAAAATACAGTATTAAATTACCTACCACTGTTGTTAGATGGGGCAGGCACCATCCACTCACAGTGTATTAGTACCAGTACTTTCAAATAATTCTACTCAGAGTTACAATCCAAATCATTTCATGCAACCCAGGAAACCATTTATAATACTTCATGAGTGGTAACCATATAACTAGCAGATGGATGCCTGGTGATTCATCATTGAGGTTGTATATTTTGTCAGGTCTGAGAACACAGTCACTTGCCTGGGAAATTGCTGTAATACTGTGCTGGGAACAATACCTCATCCAGACAAGAGTGCTGTTATCTGTCCCTTACATGGCTATGTTTATATCTTTTGGAGGAGGTCCACAGAAGAGACCCCAAGTTTAGGGGACTTAATCAGAATGCTGAACATAAGAAGAGAGGATAACTGCAGTAGGCCGGTTGGCCCATGCTAGGCAGCTCCTAGAAGAGTAACTGAACTACTAGAATGAGATAAGGACAGCAGTTTGAAAAGCAACCATTAAATGAATAGAGGCAGGCCCATGTAAGCACAGAGCTCCTTAACAGTATATAGTACTGTACTACACAGTATGTTTATTGTTGCTGGTACTAGTTGCAACCTCAGACTCATGGATGTGAACCCAGTGGACTGAAGACTGAAGTTACCCTTTTCCTGCAGTTTCTTTGTTTCAGGGGACTGGGTGGTAACTGAGGGACATTTATATAACAGGCAAGGGAGTTTCCCAACATATCATTTCTATCACATGAATGCGTCCCTCACCATATATACTGTTAAGTGTACCAATGGTTGTTCATCTTTCTCAGGCTGTGCCCCACCTCCAACAGCGTATAATCCCAAAGACAGGAATGGAGGGTGTCCGGTGTTGTCTATGGAGAAGTCTGAGAGGTGGAGGCAGATGTCAGAGGTATGGCATTTGACCCCTTGAGTGTAGTGGCTTCCCTTACTTGTACTACATGGTCAGACAGTAGCCAGAATTGAGTGTACTGTACAATTGCAACATTATCTGTTAAAGGATTTAGCAATGGATTTACTTATGGATCATGCATTAGAGTATATGGTACAATATTATCATACTTCTATTTACCCATGGTTAGTCGTAGGTAGTTTTAAATGAAGAGTAGGCCAAGTTTAAGATAATTCAAGGTAGATTGTAGAGTTATTTTGCAGTCAGAATAATAAAGCAGCTTTAAGTAAAACAAGAGTACCTCTAGTTTGAGATAAGTACATACTCTGCTATTGACCATAACCACCCTCTGCCCTCCAGGCAACCCCTGGGCCAGGAGCATACAATCCTGACCTTGTCCCGGCCGTGACACCAAAGAAGTGGCCCACTTCTGCCTCCTCTTCTCGACTCAACTCATCCACAGTCTCCACTGGATCAAATGGGTCATCAGCATCCAGCGGCCTTTTCCTCAGTGTCAGTGTACTATGAGTAATGGTGGTGGTAGTAGTAGTAGTAGCAATGGTAACAGTTTAATTGTAATTAGGAAGTAGAATCTGTTCACTTTAGTTAGGCATAAAAATGTCATCTCTGTAACTCATATGCTGAGCTAAAGCAGATTAACACTTGAATATGATGGTAATAATGGAGAGGGGCTGTGGAAAGAATGTAGCTAAAGCCATAGTATTCTCTTTTTCTGACACTGAACTGTGAGAAGTAGGCTGCAAAAGGAAAAAAGTTCCACAAAGTTAAGGTGAATGAACTGTATTAGTAGTAGTAGTGCTGGTAGTAGTACTAGTTCTTTGATCAGTATTATTCAGTACTTAATATTATTATTACAGTACTATTATTTTGAGACATTACTGTTGAGATGATGATGATGATGATGTTTCTTAGTACGGTAAATAAACTTCACACCGGTTAGTAATGAAAACAAGGTTAGGATATTGAAATTACAATAACAGTGTTGAGCAGCTTACCTAACATAGCATTATTTTATATTCCACAGCCTCCCAGACCACGTGCCTTGACTCGCTCCACGTCAACACGAGCGGTGCGAGGTCACCCTAAGGATCAACACGGGGGAGAGCTAGGGGATTTGCAGGGCAGGATTAGGCAGCTGACTGAGGAGCGGGACCAGATGAAAGAGGTTATTACGCAGCTGGAGTCACAGTGAGTATCCTGGCATTGGAAGAGAATAACTTATACATTGATGAATATATTGAAACTGAGTGAGCGAAGGGGTGAGCTAAACTCCTGATACTTGATGATCACATATGGAGCACCTGTAATTGTTCAATATGATTGAC
>JAGKTI010038204.1:427-10763 GCA_018397915.1 Birgus latro | reverse complement strand
TTATGACATGTTGGCGGGTCATCTGGTAGATCAGAAAAGTCTGCTTTTTATGAAATTCAAATCCCTAAACTGTTCCCTGCCCCAGCCGGGACTCGAACCTGGGTCCATTAGGACTGTAGGCCGCCTCTCTACCGATTCTGCCACCGCCTCCCCCAAAGTGACAAGTGTGAATGTTGGGGGTGGGGTTGCGAGAGACAGATCGAAAAAGACCAGGGACGAGGTCATAAGAGTGTGACCTCAGGGATAAGGGACTGAAATGGGAAGCTGCCAGAGAGCTAGCAGCAAGGAGAGCCGCCATCAGCTGACCAAGGCCGACGCATACAAGCATGTTGGAGCCTTTATAAATGAAACAAAACTAATGTTGTAACTATCAATTACCTATTCCAAACCAAGGTCTTATAATAAAAATCACACAATCAACACACTTAACTAGCCAATGATCCAACTGTAAGCTTTTCATTTAAACTTGACCTACAAACTCCATCTCTTCATCTTGAATATTCAGTTGTAGGACCAGATTAGCATTAAAATATGCTGGCAGTCACAAGAAAGTGCAATGAAAAGCATGTAGAACTGCAGCACATCTTATCTTGCCACTGAGCTATGTAAACTAAGCTGCAAATGGACGAAAATCTGATTAAGCTAAGGTGAAAGAGCTAATTTATCTTCCAATTCAACTACACTTGGCCATCAGCTAAGCCGAAATGCAGTTCTGAATCTATCAGGTGAAAATATTTATCCTCCAGTCTGACTACACTTGGCCATTAGCTAAGCCAAAATGCAGTTCTGAATCTCTGTCGGGTGAAAATGAGCAGACGATATCAAAGATATCAAAATAACCCTTACTAAGCTGCGGATCTCGTACGACGAACAATGAATTTCTTCACGGGCCAAGCTGTAAGCCCCATAAGCAGTATAATTTACACTGGTGGTAAAACAATAACTCAGGGGAGGTAAACTTCCTTACAAAGAATCAGTCCGGCTGGGGGTTAACAATCGAGCAAACTCCAAAGGTCACCAGAATTATACAACAATTAGGTATTCTGATAAACCAAACTGAAATCAACAAATACCATGACATAAGTTTGATATCAATATTCTAAAACATTTTTACACTGATAAGGAACCAATAAGATCATACAAGCACAGAAAAGGGTTGGGGTTGTCATGAAGTCAATTAACATAATTACCAATGGGCACTTAAAATAGACTTTCCTTCTTAGATTAGTCTACAGTGAGTTACTTTCAACTTGACAAAGATCCCTAAACTTTTTCAACTCAGCTGCAATACCTCCAATTTACTGTGTTTCAATGTTTTCTCTTGTTATGGATTTCAATGCTGTATTATAAATTACCTACTAACAAGATACCAACACCTCAACATACTGGTACTTCACGTACTTCGCTGCTAACCAAATGGGGAGGCGGTTGGCTGCAGAAGGGACACTAATGTCTGCAGTTCACTCCTTAACTCTTTCAAAGCATATTTTAAGAGCAATGCGACAAGGTAAAAACATAGTGAGACTGTATCCCAAGTGGGAGCTGCAGAATTGAAGACACCATACAATTTGACTCAAGGAAGAGCTGGCAAGAAAACTGGTGGTGGAGAAGAGAAAGAATCCAAGAGAAAATTCCATGACTCAACCCTGTAACACCTGGTTACTACCTTCTAGTTTGGGTTCTCTCATTAATATTAGTGATCACTCTCTCGTAATGATTTTGCTTCCCCCATCCCCAAGCACAGAGTCTGCATGAACATTGAAAAAAATGGCATTAAGGCTTATTTCTGTTTTGATATGCAACAGTTTCCAATACTCTTCCAATTCATTTGCCTAATTTAATCTTTACCATTTACTGTCCTCCTGCATGTAAACATACTGACAATATAGCTCCTGTAAGCTTTATTCAAGATTTCAACTTCAGAAAGGAACTGGTCATGATACATCTTAATCTGCCTTCAGTTTCTTGGACTAACCCTTTACCATGCAGTAATATGATTCATACCAATGCTCTATTTCTTGATCTTTTTAACACCCAGGGGCTCCATCAACATATGGTCCAATCAACCTTTGTCCCTTCCGGTAACATTCTTAATTTGATTTTAATTTCCGATCATGACAGAATTCTTGACACTACCATTGCTCTATTTCTTGATCTTTTTAACACCCAGGGGCTCCATCAACATGTGACCCAATCAACCTTTGTCCCTTCTGGTAAAATTCAACTACACTTGGCCATCAGCTAAGCCAAAATGCAGTTCAGAATCTATTAGGTGAAAATATTTATCCTCCAGTCTGATTACATTTGGCCATTAGCTAAGCCAAAATGCTGTTCTGAATCTCTGTCGGGTGAAAATGAGCAGACGATATCAAAATAACCCTTACTGAGCTACAGATCTCGTAAGACGAACAATGAATGTCTTCACGGGCCAAGCTGTAAGCCCCATAAGCAGTATAATTTACACTGGTGGTAAAACAATAACTCAGGGAAGGCAAACTTCCTCTTACAAAGAATCAGTCCGGCTGGGGTTAACAATCGAGCTAACTCCAAAGGTCACCAAAGTTATACAACAATTAGGTATTCTGATAAACCAAACTGAAATCAACAAATACCATGACATAAGTTTGATATCAATATTCTAAAACATTTTTACACTGATAAGAAACCAATATGATCATGTAAGCACAGAAAAGGGTCGGGGTTGTCATGAAGTCACTTAACATAATTGTCAATGGCCACTTAAAATAGACTTTCCTTCTTAGATTAGTCTACAGTGAGTTACTTTCAACTTGACAAAGATCCCTAAACTTTTTCAACTCAGCTGCAATACCTCCAATTTACTGTGTTTCAATGTTTCCTTTGTTATGGATTTCAATGATGTATTATAAATTACCTACTAACAAGATACCAACACCTCAACATACTGGTACTTCACGTACTTCGATGCTAACCAAATGGGGAGGCGGTTGGCTGCAGAAGGGACACTAATGTCTGCAGTTCACTCCTTAACTCTTTCAAAGCATATTTTAAGAGCAATGCGACAAGGTAAAAACATAGTGAGACTGTATCCCAAGTGGGAGCTGCAGAATTGAAGACACCATACAATTTGACTCAAGGAAGAGCTGGCAAGAAAACTGGTGGTGGAGAAGAGAAAGAATCCAAGAGAAAATTCCATGACTCAACCCTGTAACACCTGGTTACTACCTTCTAGTTTGGGTTCTCTCATTAATATTAGTGATCACTCTCTCGTAATGATTTTGCTTCCCCCATCCCCAAGCACAGAGTCTGCATGAACATTGAAAAAAATGGCATTAAGGCTTATTTCTGTTTTGATATACAACAGTTTCCAATACTCTTCCAATTCATTTGCCTAATTTAATCTTTACCATTTACTGTCCTCCTGCATGTAAACATACTGACAATATAGCTCCTGTAAGCTTTATTCAAGATTTCAACTTCAGAAAGGAACTGGTCATGATAACATCTTAATCTGCCTTCAGTTTCTTGGACTAACCCTTTACCATGCAGTAATATGATTCATACCAATGCTCTATTTCTTGATCTTTTTAACACCCAGGGGCTCCATCAACATGTGACCCAATCAACCTTTGTCCCTTCTGGTAACATTCTTGATCTGATTTTAATTTCCGATCATGATAGAATTCTTGACACTACCATTGCTCTATTTCTTGATCTTTTTAACACCCAGGGGCTCCATCAGCATGTGACCCAATCAATCTTTGTCCCTTCTGGTAACATTCTTGATTGGATTTTAATTTCCGATCATGATAGAATTCTTGACACTGATATTTTTCTTCCGTTTCCCCATTATGGACATGTTCTTATAAAATTCACATATCTCTTCCAGAATATCTGCCCACCTATAAATGATGACCATCCCTTTCAACACCTAGACTGGGCCCATGGAAATTATGCTGCCATCAATCATGTTCTGCACACCTATGATTGAACCTGGAATTTCTGGACTTTAATGTAAACCAGGGTACTGAACATTTTACATCTGTCCTCAGTGATCTACCTGTTATAATACACCCAGAACTATCTGGTACTCTCATTCAAAACCACCCTAGCACAAAAAAGTTCCCAACAAGCTTCGGAGACAGCAGTCCAGGACCCAGATTTCATCCACTGTAGGCTTACACATGGTTGTAGACATTTCCTGGCATTACAGAAGCACTATGTCTTTTCAAGGGATCAACACAAATCTTAGAGATGCTATTGTTTCAGTTCAGTGTGACTATGAACAAATGATTAATTCTAAATGTACAGATAAGCCTCAATTTTTTTACTTCATCAGAAACAAAAAAACACAGTCATCCTTCAGTTGGTCCTCTGATGGTAAATGTAACACTCAATGGCGTCCCCCATGTGATGCTGCAGTCATTTGCCCAAGCCTTTGCTTCTGTCTACATTGTTGACAATCTTCCCAGTCATATCTCACATTGGTTGGCACATCACAGAATCTCTGAAGTAAACTTCTCGGATTCAGACGCTGAAGTTCTTCCTAGTTTTCTAAGCCAGTCAGTGCTACAGGCCCTGACAATCTACATCCCCACCTTTTTTGTGAATGTGCATCTGAGCTTACCTAGTTTTTCCTCTTTTCTCGCTCTCTCTAAACTCAGGGACTGTTCTGGACACTGTATTTGGAAACTGTCTTGGTTACTTTTATACTGTATACAGAAGGGGACCACAGACTGCCCCACTCAACTACAGTCCTATCAATTTAAATCCTCTACCTTGTAAATCTCTTGAATGTAATATTACAAAACCTTGGTTACTATTATACTGTATACAGAAGGGGACCATGGACTGCCCCACTCAACTATAGTCCTATCAATTTAAATCCTCTACCTTGTAAATCTCTTGAATGTAATATTACAAAACCTCTATATAAATTACTTGAGGAACATTCCTCTTTGATGATGCTCAATTTGGTTTCAGAGCTGGTAAGTCAGCTGCTGATCAATTATTACAGAACTACAATCATAAATTATTACCTCTAGCTATGACAATGGTCTTATTGTTGACCTACTCCTGTCTGACTTTGTCAAAGCCTTTGGCATAAGCCATCATCTAACCCTAACTGACTACAGATTATGAGCTTCCTTTCTACTTGTCACTTACAAGTTTCTATTTGTAGTGTTTAAAGCAGTGACTTTCCAGTAACCAGCAACAGGTCTCAAGGTTCTGTTGTGGGAACCTGACTATTTCTCATTTTTATTAATCACTTAGGGTCAAACCTTCCCTGTAAACACAAGATATTTGCAGATAACCTAGAACTTCACATCCAACATTCTGTTAATTCTTATAACGCAGTCTCTCAAGATCTCCAGTCAAATATCAACACCCTAGCCTCCACAGAGTTCCGGGTTCCTCCTGCGGGATTAAATTTGTCTCAACCAAATGTGTTCATCTGAGATTCAAACAAGGTGTGTATGCCAGTGTTAACAGTCAGTATTAATTAAATGGTAGCCCTACAAATCAAGTAAATTCTCACAAATGTCTTGGTATTATTGTAGATACACAACTAAGATTTCATTTACATATCAGAGAAAGTTACTACAGCAGGGGGTTGCTATCAATATGAAATCCACAGTCTGCCGCTCTCCCCAGGTTATAGCCTCTATTTTAATATCTGACATTCATCCAACATTACACTTTACAGTTCCTGCTTGGGACACCGTAATCCTGGTTGACCTTAAACTGCTGAGTCTATGCAGCGTCAATGGACAGTGCAAACTGTGGTCATACCCAAGACTCGTATACTGGTAGACTTTCCACTTTGAATTTATTCTCCGCTAAGGGACGGCTGCTGAGGAGTGATTTGATTCTTTCTTACAATATCTTTCACAACCTGTCCCATCAAACCATACAATCTATTTATTCTGGCACCATAATTGGGCACCCATGGTCACTGTTTAAAGTATACTCCTTACTCCCTGATGGAGGTCTGAAAGCAATTCTTCTCATGCCTTGTTATTCCTACCAGGCACATCCTTTCCTGCAAAAGTTGTTGAGGCCCCTTCTATTGCTCATTTCAAAACCAAACTCTCCCATACCCTCTATCATATTATTTTCTTCCCTCAGTGCTCCCTCAAATTGTATAGCTGCTTCTCATTGCTATCACACCTACTCATATTTGCCCGGTTTAAGTTGGGTTGCTTGTTTGCCTGGACACTCATGAGCTCCTGGGTGCAGTGGCCCTGTCAGGTGAGTTAACTAGGTGAGAAAGCTATTAACCCTCTCATGGTGGCAGCATCTCTTAGAATTCTATTCCAGCTGACCTCAGAAATTTTTATTTGGGTTTGTCATGAGCCTGAATGGTAATATCATCAATACCGTCACAGATGATGGTCTTTCCAGATATTACAAACTCGTCTAGTGGTAGAAAGAATAAAGAATATCCCATCGTTTTGAAAGACTAAAATGAACAACATTAGCATCAATACAAAGTATGACCTAAGTTAAATATAACCACAGAACGACAAACTATCTGGCTGCCTGTTAAAAGCAAAACTGCCTACCGTATTAACTGAGAAACAATGGTAAATACGAATAATATTAAATCAACTAATCCTAGAACATAACCAGCAAACAAGTAAAGCAAAAATTTCGACAGGGAATGAAATATGAAAGCGCTACTTTCATCCCGACATTTTTAATCTCCATTTTACGGCAACCACAGGATATTAATCAGCTATGGAAGCAACCTAGTAGTGAAGGGACTCATTTGGGCTAAATTTAACCTCTCCAAATCGAAAAAGTCTCTCCAGAGATGAACAAAATCGCCGGTAAAATAAAATTGAAATGGACCAGTCATGGTAATGTTTGTTTACATTTATCTTTAAACTCATTCATTTTACCTTTAACAAAACGTGGATTTCTCTCTGCAGAATCGTGGCCCTGTGTCTTGTCCTGCTGCAGAATCACTACCTTGCTTCTCCTCCTTCTGTAATTACTCAATTGTCGCACTATAATTACGCCACTTGCTCAAAATTTACTTGGGATAAGAGAATACGAGAGGAAATCCACAGAACCTCGTCTGGCTAGTGTGTGGTCCTCGTAGCGATGCTCAGGCTGTTACCTTTACGTTTCTTCCTCCCTGTGTGGAGCGTATTTGACATTAATTTTGCCTCAGAATAAACATTTTGGCAAGATTATCTGCAGATAATCATGACTAGAGCATGAAAATATATATGTACAGAGACTACGAGTTGGGGCTATTGCGTAATTTTAGCTCCAGTCAAAAAAAAAGATTTGGAAGGGAAATTCCCTAGCAGCCATTAGGCTGTTTACGTTACGCTTCATGTCCACTCACAACCTATTTGACACTCATTTACTCTTCTTTTGTACATTTTGACAGTATGATTTTTGCACAGACAATATCAAAAGATATCAATGTATCCATAAAAGCATTATGGATTGTCACACTTACGTAATTTGGCTGAGAATTTGAAATTGAAATTCGTGAAGACAAAACAACAACAATTTTCGTAGTGTCCGAATGCGTTACCGCACATAAAAATAAATCAGATAATAAATATTAAAACATGATTAACTACTCTTGTGTATCGCCACAGTGAAAAATAACTATCAACAGTGTCATTTCTATTTATCACAACCTAATATTACAACTGTATGGATGCTATATAAAACGCAATTAAAATTGCAGTGTGGTACATTCTACACGTTCGGACAACAGTGAGGAATGAAATTCAACACGGTGATCGTTGGAAGTGTGTGTGCTTTTTTTTCTTCGTTATCGAGGACGATCTCCGTTATCCACCGAGTTCCGGCCTCCAGCAGCTACGGTGAGTGAATAAGATAGTTTGTAGATCATTTTGGAGGTTATTTAAGAGATGTTTACATGAGGACTAAGAGTATAAGTGGATTTCAAATTCGGTGACACCATGGCGTTTAAATGTTCGAATGTTCGCATTGTCTGCTCGACGTCACATTCTTTCACCTGTCTTTGTCTGTCTGTCTGGCTCTCTCTCAGCGTGATAGTGATGCAGGAAATGATCGTAGATGTTAATGATAAGATTATGTAGATAGAAATGAACGTAAATAAGAGAAGTAACGGCGTTTTCAGTATTAAGGAGTCGTCTGTTATAAGGCATTGTTACTGAAATAGGAATATGGTAATGACAGTGATGGTGTAGCGAATATGATATTATTTCTAACCTACTTATAGCCTATTTGACGCATATTTCATAGGTGATAAATGATGGTGATTTACGTGTTTGTGATGAAAGTGTAGAAGATAATGATGGTGATGGTAGAGGAAAAGTGAATCAGTGAGATGTTAGGATGATGATGATTGTGATGGTGTGCTGATTTCTAACTTGCCTATCATGCATATTTCATTAGTGTTGAAAGTATAGATATGTAGATGATTATAGAATGCGATGAATGAATGAATGATGATTGACCTATTATAGCGTTTTTTTTTTTTTTTTTAATAAATCGTAAGTTAAGGTAAAGGTGCAGACGTCTGAAGGCGCATAACCACGGTGCTCATTTCCGTAACATAGGGCTTTGAGCCAGTGAAAGTGAAAATATGGTGACAATAGTGACGGTGAAATTGAAGGTATTAATCCCTTCACTCCGATGACATTTTACATTTTATTCTTGCTATCTTGAGGCAGTTTTATTCAGCTTGGGGGATACTTTTCATACTGGAAGAACATATTTCCTTGATAACCTCCTTCCCTTCTTTTCTTCCTCCTCTGCCATCCCTCTTCTCTCCTTCCGTCGCTTCTCATCCTTCCTTCCTGTCTTCCTTTCCTACCATCCATTCTCCCTTCCACCCACCATCCCTTTCCTCTTTCCCTTCCGTCTTCTTTCCCATAGAGTAAGAAAAAAAAGGGGGGGGGGAGGAAATGAATGAACAGCCCCCAAAGCTTGACTATATTCTGTTCACCTAAAATAAGCTTAAAATTGTCGTACCTACATGTCAAGTATTGAGCTGTAGCCAGAGTTTGCCAGTCACGAAGAAGTGTATGGGAAAAATGGAAGGCAATAATAATGCTTTTTCCTGCCATTGAGCCAAGGGAAATGAGTTGAAAAACAAAGAAAAAAAGTATGCGTAGTACAAATTAACTGGAGGACATAATCAGAAGCGTAGGAACCCCGGGGCTAGGCTTGCAGTTCAGATATTTAAGGGGAGAATGACCAGTGGTTTATCCCTGAGTGGTATTAAGTGAACGAGAAACCCTAAACCTAATGCTTGAATCCCTATTGGCCACAGCTAATTTAGACGGAACACACTATCCTACGGGAGCATAAGGTGGTAAAAATACTGGCAGATTCCGTACAGGCAATGTAATTTTCCGTAAATATCAAACAGGTAGATCAAAAATACAAACAAAAAGTGGACTAACATGAGACAGATTTGAGTCCAGTACTGTATTTTTTTTTTCTACTTGTAAACTTATTTTCTTTGTCAAGCATCTGGTTAAAAGGTTATATATATATTTTTTAATACTTTGAAAGACTGAGCATTTCATCTTTTCCTTTGAATTCTTTTATTAGGGTATAATGTAGTTCTTAATCTTTATTTTATTCAGATATTTTTCATTTTCTTATATTTTGTTATAGGCTAGCCAGCAGGTACTTTGACATCTTACTATATCATGTTAGTCTTTCGTTTTATTGTACCTTGTACATTTTCATTTTATTCACATTTTTCATTTCCTATTATTATAGTTGTACCGTTTTTTATTTGTATTTTTGAGTTTTATACATTTTATTTTGCTTAACATTTTTATTTTATTCGCGTTTTCAGTTTCTTATTTTTTTCTCATCTCATTATGTATTGATATAATACCTCTTACATTATTTTCCTCTTACATTTGACCTATGAGTGTAAATGACCTTTGACCCGAGAATAAGGGCACAGTGATAAGACGGTGGTTCCGGTGTTTCCTCACAGGTGATGTAATTGATGGCTTGCCGGAAATGTGTGTGTGTGTGTGTCTGTGTGTGTGTGTGTGTGTGTGTGTGTGTGAGTGAGAGAGGGAGGGAGGGAGGGAGGAAGAATAATTTACCATATCCACTGTCCACCATTTCCACAAAATTTCTCTCACCCTTATTAAATCCACTAAGATGCCCAGCACAGTTTCGTACTGTTTCCTTGTAGCCCCTGAGTTCCCGGAGGTTAGATGGGTGGGGGAGAGCCTTCTGCTGTACTATCCATTTCTTATAGTATGGCCAGGGAACAAGTTTTTGTGATGGGTAACTAACAGGTAGCTAGTTTTAAGGCCGGATCGCCTGATTGGGGCAGTAAGGTCTGTAGTTGCAGTATCTAAGTGCC
>JAGKTI010038203.1:0-10763 GCA_018397915.1 Birgus latro | reverse complement strand
GAGAGAGAGAGAGAGAGAGAGAGAGAGAGAGAGAGAGACTGAATGTTCTAAAACTGCATCACTGTTTCATGTCATTCTTACAAAAGATGTTTATTGCAGATGCCGAGGTCATGCTGTGTGCCGGGTTGCATGTCCAATTATTCCTCTGCAGACACTTCAGGGTTCGGTTTCCCGAAGGATGAGCAACGACAGATGCAGTGGATAAGGGCCATCCACAGGGAAGACTTCATACCAACTGCTAATACTGTGGTCTGTGTCATGTGTGGGGAGGCTCCCCACACGCGGTTCTTCTCAATAGGGTGGAGTCAAAGGCTTTTCGTCTCATTAACTCTCCTCCTCTTACTGATTCCCTTCAACCTTTGTCTCTTCGCCGCACTGTTGCATCTTTATCTCTCTTCTATCGCTACTTCAATGGTCACTGTTCCTCTGAACTGTCTGCTTGCATCCCCCCACCTCTACGACGGGCACGTAGTACCAGTCTAGCAACAAACTCTCATCCCTTTTCTGTCCAACTCTCTAATGCAAGAGTTAACCATTACTCCCAGTCTTTTATTTATGCAACTGGTCAACTCTGGAACTGTCTCCCTCTGTCTGTATTCCCTGCTTCCTATGATCTCCAATCTTTCAAACGCAGTGTGTCCAGGCATCTCGAAATGAATGGATCTTGAATTTGGCTCTCTTTTGTATTGTTTTTACTTTTTCTTGGAAGGAACATTATGCAGGCCCATGGCCCTTGGTTCCTTCTTCCTTGCATTAAAAAAAAAAACATCTAAAAGTGACCCATAGCACCTCACCAAGGAGGGACCAGCGTCCTTCCATGGCAAAGTGCAGGGAAATAAGAGGAGGCCCAGGTGAAGTGGCAGCAGCTTAGCTCCAGCCAGGGTGCACAGCGCCACCACAGGGAGGCTCCTCATCAGTACCTGGGAGAATATTTACATATAATAGCATTTCAAACAATGTTAAATATGGATTTCTGAATAACAGCCAATGGAGCAGAAAGATGGATAATTTCAACAATCTTTTCCATCTTCTACACCCTAACCTGGACTGTTAAGGGCAGAGTGGAGAAGAAACATCAACAAGAATTACTAGCAGGGGAAGGGAGAGGGAACGATGACAGGAATACATGCAAGGAGAACCACAGCAATGTCAAATCACCCAGTACAGTACTATACTCTTATCACTTAAACTTGGCCAAATTGCCATCTCTCCATCATGAATAACAATACTAGACAAACACCAGAATATGCTGCTAGTAAAGACCAAATGGTAAGGAAAGGATTCAAAGCCTCAGTACTGTCTTTTTCTGCTATGATACTATTAGCTGCAACAGGATGAAAATTTGGGTCAAGTTAAGGTGAACAGACTACAATAAGGCAACACTCTGTCCACTGATAACAAACCTCTTAACCCCTTCAATGGCAGGATATTCTCTAGTGTGTATTTGTGCCCTGCTACCACCAAACTATTTTATTCAACCCAGGAACTATCTATATTAGTGAACAGTATGCAGTTGTAACCCTGCAGCCTGAAGTTGCCGTCCTCCTGCAGCCCACCATCCACCTTATAGGGGAATACGGAGGGATTTGAGAGATGTCTGTATAAGCAGCAGTGGAGCCAACAAGTTATATCAGTACCACCACATGAAGGTGTCCCTCTAAAGCAGCCATCCAGTTTTGAAGAGTTTATACAATACTAAGGTGAATGAAAGTGTTGGAGAGGGATGACTTCTTGTGGTGTCACTGATATCACAGGGCTGCTCAACTGCCTGGTTGGACAAATGTCCCTCAATCACTTCTGTACAGTATACTCCAAAACGAGACTCAAAGATTGCAGGAGAAGGGCAGCTTAAGCCTACAGGCCACTGGGTTTGCAACCAGAGGAGCCTAAAGTTGCAGCTACTAAATACCTCACCCAGTTTCATATTTTTTTTTTCCTTAATGCAAAAAAGGGTTCACTAATGATCAAAGCCCACAGGATTGTTCCCTGAAAATAAAACTACCTTGTAATAGAAGGATAAAAATTATGTCAATGGCCTAAATTAATTAACATCCAAGCTAAGAATGAATGAGAAAATAATAGGTAACACTGGCATCACTGACTGTGTGGTTAATGATGAGGACACAGATAAAATGAGGGAAGTTTGCAATGCTACTAAAGCATCTGAATTATCCATACAGATCTTGAATCTGGCTCTCTGTTATCTTTTTGTTTTCTCTTGAAGGGAACAATCTCGTGGGTTTTTTGGCCTCTGATTCCTTCTTCCTTGCTTTAAAAAAAAGAAAAATTAAATAAATTAAAAATTAAAAAGTGTCCATCTGTCTACTCTACTACCTGTCTATCAACACCTTCAAACATAAAACTTGGAGAAGGAAATGGACACCAATACCCCATAACCTAGTAACTCCACTGTCTAGGTATATAAATGTCCCTCAACTCCCTCTCTACCCCTCAAAGAAAGGATGATAAACTGTGAGAGAAAGATAACTTCATCCTGCAGCCCACCAGGTTCACACAGATATGAACCTGGGGCCAAAAGACAAAAATTTTTCATTCTATTTCTACTACTCTTCCACCTAGAAGATACATACATACACTTTATAACGTCCTTCAACATAAATATGACAACTCTTGCTATCTATTTATCTATCCACAGCCTGACACCTGAATTCTGTAAGGAGTGGCCATAAACAAATGGCTTCCATGTCACCCTGTCCCCTGCCATTTTGTTGAACTCCTGCAACTCACACACACCTCTCTCATATACTCGTACCTCTCCACTCCATCCCTCCATTTCTTATTCTACAGTGAATCATATGGTAAGAGGGTGGCAAGAACATAGCTAATAGATCTCTGCAGAGGGGGTTAATGCAATGTGATTTTCTCCAATATATTGTTAGCAAATTCAGCACATTCTTATACACAAGTATCTACTTTATGTATCACCCAATGTGTCAACAGGTGGATTGGCAGTGGGTTAGTGCTCCTCTCTGTAAAACAACTAACTCAAAGACAAATGGCCACCCCCTTACAAGAGTATAGTGTCTGGCTATAGGCAGACAGACAAATCACTAATCATTCACATCTCTTATACTGTTTTTACGCTAACTTGGCCAAAATTTCCGTGCTTTTGCTGCTCATTTCACGCAGCTCGGTGGCAGAATGAGACAATGCTGTGGCTCAACATCCTTTCCATAGCACTTCTTCATGACTAGCATCATATTCAAGTGTTAATCTATTGCTACAGTTCAGATTTAAGGATGGAAAGATGGTAATTTTAGGCCAAGTTAGCGTAAAAGCAGTATAGCACCAAAATGATGCCAAGAGGAGACAGATCAAATGCCTATATATTTTTTCCCAAAGCCATCACTTCTACTCCTCTTTCAGCTAATAATAGTAAAGAACTGATCAAAGTACGTCAGATAACTCCTGAAACCTGACTTCATATTTAATCTGTTGTTGATGAGTTTTAGTGACTTGTAGTGCTGCCTCCTTCTTCCTTCACCTTCATCATTATTTTTCTATGTCTGCCGTCCTCTCGTCCTATTTCTCCCATCTTTCCTATGACTTATTATTTTTCTTTCCTTTTCAGGTGGCTTTACCTTGACTGACACACCTAATGGTATCCTTTAAGTCAGGAAACCATTTAGAATGCTGGGTGGTAACCATATGACCAACCCATATGTGTTCCCTAAATGTCAACAAGAGGGTTGGTGGAGGGTTAGTGCCCCTCCCTGTAAAACAACTAACTAAGAGACAAACAGCCACCCCTTATGGGACTGTGGCACCTGGCTATAGATGGATAGATATAGATTCCAGCAAAAGAATAACTGAATGATATATCAAATTCTCACTACGGAAAAGGTCAAAGGTGAATACAATAAAATGGATATAGCAAGTACAAAATAAGTCCCTAGGCTGAAGGGGTTAAGATTATTTTTGGTTTTGCCTAATTTGCAGTAAGTTACGTGAAAAAATAAATAAATAAATAAATAAAAACTTGATATTTTGGAACATTCTGGAACACATAACCAACACATAACATGAACTTACTGTAACTGGCACACAACTCCAAAGCTAAAAGGAAGCTGTATTGCAATAAAGGAAGCACTGTCTGTCTCAATAATGGTAGCACTCTCTCTCATAAAAGGTAGCGCTGTCTCTCAATAATGTCAATAATGGAAGCACTGTCTGTTTCTCATTAAGGGTAGCACTGTCTCAGTTAAGGAAGTACTGTCTCAATTAAGGAAGTACAGTATTGTCTCAGTTAAGGAAGTACTGTCTCAATATAGTACTGTCTCAATAAAGGTAGCACTGTCCCTCAATAATGGAAGCACTGTCCGTCTCTTAATAAAGGCAGTCTCTCAATAAAGCAGTCGCTCTCAATAAAGGAAGCACTGGCTCCCAATAAAGGCCTGTCTGCAGGTTTAACAAATTATCCTGTACCATCCTAGTCAGTTTTTAGTCCACTGGTTGGGTTTGGAGGAGTCATCGTATATTCAGTAAAGTCAAGCATTATTTCTCCTCAATACAGTGTGCAAAAGAATATGCTAGTAAAGAGTCTATTGGCTGGATTTTGTTGGAAGAGTCAAGATTTATTTAGTAAAATCAAGCATTATTTCCCCTCAATACCTTGTTAAAGGAATATGTTAGTTAAAAGAACAACTAAGGATGTAGGGAATATTAATATCACTGGTTTAGTTTCATGGAATTTACACCTACCTACTACTGATAAAGCATTGTATAAATATAGAAAGTGCTTTTTAATCTCGCAGGTCTAGCTTCATGGACTTTAGCATACCTACTGTTGAGTGTTGGGGAGATATACAAAGATTGGTAAGTGTTTTTTGATATCACTGGTCTTGCTTCATGGAATTTAAACATAACTACTAGTGGTAAAGTGTTGGGTGGATATATGAAGAACAGTAAGTGCTTTTTAATATCACTGGTCTAGCTACAAGGAAATTAAACAAACTGATAGAGTGTTGGGCAAATATATGAAGACTGGTAAGTGTTTTAAAAATGTAAAATTTGTGTCATATGCAGTGAGAATAATGAAACAGTATTATGACATGAAAGGCACAAAAATAAATAAATAAATAAACTAGAGTGCTTGTTCTAACCTGACAAAGATCCCTTACTCCTTTCAGCTAAATTGATTGACAGGTTAAGTCAGACTGAAGGGTTGATTTGATATGTAACCAAGGAGATTATTCCTACCTTATAACCACAATTTTGTATTCAAATTGTGAGAATGGTTCCGTCAGGTGAAAACACATTAGTCAATAATGAAAATGTAGATGAAGACAGAAGGGCAAACACAAGGTAAAAATATAATGCAACATCATCTGCAACTCTGCAATGGACAGTAAATTCAGGAAGAAAGATAAAGTACCCCAGCACAAAAACCCACCATGCAAACGAAGTACAGGTATATGCTTGTTAGCAGACATAATTTTTACACAGTTAAGGAGAAGAGAAGGCTTTTTCGGGAATGGAAGAAGGGTGGTAACAGGGAGGAGTACTTGGCTGCCAAGCGCAGGGCTAGAAGAGAGGTATACAGGGCGAAGTCTGAGTCACAGAGACTTTTACTTGATAATCTAAATCATGAAGGAAGGAAAAATATGGTTTTTAGGGTGGCAAATCAGATGAAGAGAGATAATCGGGACATTGTAGGCGAGCAGTGTGTGAAGAATGATGAAGGAAGGGTAGTGGTTAACAGTGAGGATATTAAAGATGCATGGAGAGAGCATTATAGCCGGTTGTTGAATGAGGAGTTTGATTGGGATAGGGAAGGTTTGGAGCCAGCTGATCCAGTGTTTGGGCCTTGGCCTTTGATTGACGCTGCTACTGTGAGTGAGGCAATAGGCAGGATGCGGGTGGGGAAGGCGGCAGGTGTGTCTGGGTTGACTGCTGAAATGTTGAAGGCCTCAGGAGATACTGGGGTGAGGTTAGTCACTGACCTGATAAATATGATTATATATGAGTGTGTTGTCCCAGATGACTGGCTGAAGAGTGTAATTGTAAATGTGTACAAAGGGAAGGAGGATGCCCTGGAAAGGGGAAATTACAGAGGTATAAAGCTCTTAGATCAGATAATGAAAGTAATGGAGAGAGTTCTAGAAGGTATGATTAGAGAAAGAGTGAATATCAATGAGATGCAGTTTGGGTTTATGCCAGGCAGGGGGACCACTGATGCCATATTCATTGTTCGACAGCTTCAGGAAAAATATATTGGCAAGAAAAGGGAATTGTATTTTGTTTTTGTTGATTTGGAAAAGGCCTTTGACAGAGTCCCTAGAGAGGTGGTGAAGTGGGCAATGAGAAAGCTAGGGTTGGAAGAGTGGCTGGTTAGGGTGGTTATGGCCATGTACGTGGGTGCTCACACTCAGGTAAGGGTGAATGGAGCTTTGAGTGATGAGTTTCCCGTGAATGTTGGTGTGCATCAGGGGTCAGTTTTGAGTCCCTTGTTGTTTATCATGGTGCTTGAAGCCCTCTCACGTGACTTCAGAGAGGGACTCCCATGGGAGATGTTGTATGCTGATGATTTGGTGTTGATTGCTGAGAATGAAGGGGAGGCTGAGGAAAGATTTAAGAAGTGGAGAGATGGTATGGGGCACAAGGGCTTAAGGGTAAATGCAGATAAAACAAAAGTGATGATATCTAGGGTTGGTGGCGGTACAATCAGAGGAGAGGGAGAGTGGCCATGTGCAGTTTGCCACATGGGTGTGGGAAGTAATTCCATCTTGTGCAGTGTTTGTGATAAGTGGGTGCACAAGAGATGTAGTGGTATTAGAGGTAGACTGCGAGATAATGCTGATTTCATGTGTGCGGTGTGTCGGGGAGAGCAGGCAGAGATTGTTAGGCGTGAGAGGGTTGAACTTGCAGGTGAGTCTCTTGAGTGTGTGGAGGAGTTTTGTTATTTGGGAGACATGTTATGTGCCAGAGGTGGGGCTGGAGTTAGCTCGGTTGCTAGGGTGAGAAGTTGTTGGAAGAAGTTCAGGGAGCTGTTGCCTCTCCTGACATTGAGAGGACTCTCCTTACATGCTAAGGGGTCTTTGTATGAAGCATGTGTTAGGAGTGTGATGCTGTATGATAGTGAGACCTGGGCAGTAAAGGAAGAGGATATTCGCAGGTTTAAACGTACAGAAATGACAATGATTAGGTGGATGTGCAATGCGTCCCTGCATGCAAGGCCTGGGGGGGCTGGGTTTACGATAAAAGAGTTGAGCGGTAGGATGGGACTGGAGTGTATTGGTGTTGTGATGAGGAGAGGTAGGCTGAGGTGGTTTGGACATGTGGAGAGGATGGGGGATGATAATTGGGTACAGAGGGTGAGAAGTGTTAATATTGGGGGAGGGGTTGGGAAGGGTAGACCGAGAAAGACATGGGACGAGGTCATTAAGTGTGACTTAAGGGTTATGGGACTGAACAGGGAGGCTGCCAAAGTTCGAGCAGCATGGAGAGCCGCCATTAGGTGACCAAGGCCGACGCATGCAAGCATGTTGGAGCCTTCAAAAACGAAACGAAACAAAGGCAACAAGCAATGCTGGCAAACTTTTGCCTACAATGGTACATTCTAAATGATAACACCTACATTATCTCCTGCTAAAGCTGCACGTAAACAAAAACACAGGTCATATTCAGTCCACCACAACAAATGTGTTACAATAAACTCTCAATTATCTGTTACTGTAATTTCTGGCCCAACGCAATATCTGGCGCAGCTGGCTTGGCTGTTTTAAAGCAATATCTGGCAAAATTAGGCAACATCCCATGCCAAAAGAGGATGTAATCAGTGGTTCTATGTAATATCTGATGTTGAGGCGTGTTAACTGGCTTGTAAGTGGTAGCCAACCAGCACCCGGGAAAACCCTGAAATGCCTAAGCCAATGAAAATGCTTGCTACGCACCACCCAGTCAGAATCTGTCATGGGTGCAGCTCATCCAGCATGCTAAGCACACCACCGCGCTTTCATTCCAGCTCAAGAATGTTGTATAGTACAGAAGTGTCTTGTGCTGCACTCTTCTGACCATGTGGTCGTGAAACCCTAGCGCCGTGACTAACTCTGCGGCATCCTATGTTCGTTGTTGTTGCAGAGCCAATGGCCTGTCGGTGCTTGTGTCCTAGTAATCTGATGTGATCCATAAAATACTGTACTATGAGTGCATGTGGCACAAATCCCCAGTGCCGTCTTCTTTCCACGTGCCTCACTTGGGGCCCTTAAGTGCTCCGTGCCCTAGTGTTCTCTACTGTACTTGACCCCAGCTGTGCATGATGGCTGAGTCTGTGGCTTGTGTGGCAGTGCCCTGGCTGCTGCAGGTCCTGCTGGCCTTGTGTATGGTCCTGGTTGTTGTCTTCACGGCACCTCCACCACCCGCTAAGAGGCATCGTGTCGTTTTCTCCCTGGAGATGATGGAGCAAAGCTGGAGCACTGCAAGTCTACCGGAGCATTACAATATGCCCTGGACCATGTTGCTGGATCTGAGGAAGAACAAGCACTCCATCAGGTTGTTCTTCCAGGGTGAATATGGCACAACCGTGTGACAGAACGAGCGCAGGACAATTGCCAAACCACCATTTGGTGAACTAGACCAGGCCTGCCTGAAGTAGTTTTGACAACAGCGTGCCAGCGGTGTGATTGTGCATCCCATTGAGTTGAAGGCTGCAGCCACCAATTTGGCTAAGAAATTGGGGATTGTAGATTTCAGGGTCTCTGAAGGTTGGCTGACTCAGTTCAAACTTCAACATGGATTGTCTAATAAGATTACTTATGGCAAGCTTTGGATCCAGACATCAAAGGAACAGCTGAGTTTTGCACCAAACTTAAAAACCTGATTGAGAAGAAGGTCTATGTCTCAATCAGGTTTATAAAACTGATGAAATCTGTCTGTTCTTCAGGTCTGTTCCAGCTAATATCTTGGCTGACAAGAAGAAGTCGTTACCTGGTCATAAGGCAGGCAAACAGCGTGTCTGTTTTGTGATGTGCCAATGCAACAGGCACCCGTCATCTGAAAATGCTTGTAGTGGGACTCATCAAACTGCCACATTGTCTCCAGGGGTTGAAGGATAGTTTCCCAATGATTTATTTCCACTCACTGAAGGCTTGGTTTACAGCCAAGATCTTCAAAGATTGATTCTACAACCATGCTGTGAAGGAGATTATCTGTTGTCTAATGGAGAGTCTTGGCCTAGCCTGTGACCAAATGAAGGCTCTGATGCTCCTTGACAATGCTACTGCTCATTCTTCTGAGAAGGAGTTGGTTGGAGATGGAGATCCCAGGAACCAGACATGTCCAACAGGGAAAGCGTGGAGTCCGTGACTGCAGGGGGCATCGAGGATGAAGGGAAGGAGGAAGAGGAGGACAATGATGATGAAGTGACAGAAATCCCAAAGCTCTAGCAGATTCACGATGCAGTGGACATCCTTTTCGACCACTGTGGGCATCCTAATCGGCAGCCCAACTTTACCGATAACGTGGCCACGTACCTCCAACAGGGCCACGAGAATGTGATAAAGCTGCAGTCGAGAAGGACCCCAAGGCAGTCCTCCATCATGTCCTTCTGTCCAGTGACACCTGCCACTTCATCGCCACAGCCCTTGACCTCCTTGCATTGTTCTCTGTCACCCCAGTCTCTGACCCCTCCATACTGACATCTGTCACCCCAGCTCTCCACTTCCTCACACAGCTGTCATTTACCCCAGCCAGGCACCACCAAGGCAACTTCTTAATCTCAACCAAGCACCTCGGCCATGGCACCACCATCAGCCCCATCAACTGTGGTGTCATGTCTCCACCTGAGGTCTCACCTCAGTCAGAGGTCTCACTGGAGCTCCACCTGACACCCTCTGCCACTCCATCTCCACAACCTACTTCAGCACCCTTGGCAGAGATCAGTCCTGAAGTGGTGGAGCTGGATTAATCTTTGTGGGAGCCATTCACCACTAGATCACATGGGATTAAGTGTACTGTACAGTACTGTACTCCAGTGTACAACTCTACCCCCCACTGATGCCAAAACTTGGTGAGTACATACAGTAGTACAGTATGTACTCTTATTACTGGACTGTATCATTACTGTATTGTATTTTATGCTCAGTTTTCATCTTTTACTCATGGAAAAGTTTTTAGGATAGAAAGTCAAGACGGGTAGAATCACAATATCCAGCTCAGAGACCAGTGTTGAGCTGAATATGCAATAACCAGTGTTTCGCTTTATTTAGTGTAGGGCTTGGCTGAATTACAATGGATAATTGGGAGTTCACTGTACATATATATATATCATTCATTCATTCATTATCCAATCCTATGTCGCCACACAGAGGAGCGTAGGAGCCCGGGGCTAGGCAAGTTGGTCCTGACATTTAAGATGAGAGTGACCAGCCTCACTCATCCCTGAGTGGCGTTACGTGAGCAATTAACCCCAACCACACCTTGGATATAAACCTGCACCGGCTCAATCCGAATGGAGTGCCGTAATTACCCACTAAACCACCAGATGCCAAAATTTGGTTATATGGTTACCACCCAGCACAGTAAATGGTTTCCTGGTGTACAGGAAACCATTTGGCTTGTCATTCAGTGTAGAGTCACCCACAGGCAGAAGGATGAGGAAAGAATGAAGGAAAGAAAGGCAGAAGAGGGAGTGTTAAGTCACATGTAGGCAGAAAGACAAGGAAAGAATGAAGGAAAGAAAGACAAAAAAGGACTGAAGGAAAGAAGGATAGAGGAGAGGAAAGGGCAGACACCCGAGAGCAGCA
>JAGKTI010038202.1:0-10763 GCA_018397915.1 Birgus latro | reverse complement strand
ATATATAAATAAATCGAACGATCTTTTCTTGCCATAAATCTCTACAAGCCGATTTTCATCTTTACATCGCTATCTTTCCATAAATCCAGTCCCGTTTTCTACAACCATAACTTCTCGAAACAAACCCCACTCTTATCCCTCCATAAAACCTACGTATCCTCCCTGAAACAATAGGATTTTAACATTAGTATTTTTATTTTTTTTACAACAATTCCGAGGGGGAAACATCTACGAATGCATTTTCTACATTATAAACCGGGAAAATACGTGCCGTATTATAAAGGAGACTTATTCATATAGCTTATTTTTCTCACAGGTACAAATATGCACAAAAAATATTACATACACGAACGCACATAGAACAAAAGTACATACATACATACATACATCCTGGGGAGTTAGTATATATAACAATTCTTTTTTATGTACAAAGTGAATGGAGATGGGGATGGAAGAGTAAGGGTGTGGGGGGGGAATATAAAGGGGGGGAAGAACGGAGGGGAAGGGAAGAGAAGAGAGGGAGATGGGAAGAAGGGAAGAAGAAGGAATATGGAAGTGGTGGGGAAAAGAAGGATGAAAAGAAGGGAAAATGGAAAGGGGGGACAAGGAAGTGAGATAGGGAAAGGAGAAAGTATAAAGTGAAGGGGAGGGGGGAGTTGGAAGGATGGAGGCAGAGGGGAAGAAAGGAATGGCAAGAGGGAGGTATGGGGTGTTGGAGGCTAGAGGGGAGAAGTATGGTAAGGGGAAGAGGTTGAAGGAGGAATATCTACATTTATCTTAAAACAGGAGAATTTAAGATAGTTAAGGGAAGTTAGGGGCATTTAAGGGGATAGGGTTAGGGGGTGAGGAAATCGAGACAGACCACCTCGATTTTCCCATCAGCTAACTTAACCGCCTTAGGAACGTAAGCCCATGAAACTGTCCGCTATATTGTGGCAACAACGAATATTACCCGTTAGCGCTCCCACAATACAGCGATCATCCTCTTCACCCCTTCAACCCGAGTGCGTCTTTTTTTTTTTTTTTTTATCAGTCTTGGTATCTCCAATCTTATTCAGCTTGCATGGGATTTTTTGAACTGGAGAAGTTTGATACAATCCCCATGACCTCTTTCGCTAACTGACGCTCTCCCAGACTGAATAATGTCGTCACGATGAAGAAAATAGAATTGCATAAAAGAAGCCACAGGACTAAGGAAGTTAACCTCTTCACGAATGACATTTTTCATTCAATTCAGACTACCGTCGGATAATTTTACCTCTATTAGCGAAGGGATCTGTGACGCCTATACTTAATTCCTCCAGTTCGAAAAATCTCTCCTAAACTGAATAATACCGCCTGGAGTTGACAGTATAATAAAAGTCACGTCCTTGGGTGAGGGTGTTTATCTTTCGTCCAGCCTGAGTCAGTGGCAGAACTCGGGGAATCTATGGGGATAAAGGAAAAAGTAACTATTACAGCTATGACAAACTCTAAAAAATAAATTAATAAGCACATTCTTGGAATTACAAAACGGATTTACAAGAGTCTATATATAAAAAATGTACATGTATTTATATATGTAATGGAGTGTATGCATAAGAGAAGCCGTTTCCTTTCTACCCATATGCCCAGACTCTGAAATTTGGGTGTAATAAAAAAAAAAAAAAAAAGAGCCAAAATAAAGACTCAATGAAAATGTAGACAAAATCTAAAATAAGATGTGTAAAAAAGATGTAAGGACAACGTGGATATCACGTGGAAAAGCTTTTTAAAAAACTTGTTTAGAAATAAATGCTTCAAAAGAATATAGAACAGAAATGGACAAAAAATTTAAGATTCCAGGGAATCGACTACGAAAGAGAAAACTTTGAAAACATTATGAATTCGAAACAGGCACACAGCATTATGAAAAAATTAAAGTTGGGGAACCAACACAATCAACGTCATTTTTATAACTCAAATACTGTTGTTAGAGCCACTCCTACGTCACATATTTCAACTTTCCTTGACGTTCCTTATCACAGCACATGCCAGATAAACGGGCAGAACCAAAACGGCTTCTTTGTCCAGGCTACGGATCTTAAATTTTCCCGCGGCCTACACACACCTGCCCTCTGGTGGCCCTCACACTGACTAGACACCACGACACACATACACACTGTTTAATATCAGCATTTTGGCGGAGTAACAAGTCTATCATCATCGTATTCTCACATTTCATGGAGTTCGGCCTCACATCTGCAACATACAATGGCAACATGAAACCTAAATGTGCATTAGGGATGCTTTATTGCACAAACCGGGGTTTTAATTCCTAGCAACTTTGGTCGATCAGTCTTTGACGCACTTGTACGATGGGACACCAAAAAGGTACACTTCTTCCCTTCCGTAGAAAGCTGCACCACTTCTTGCCCTTCTCAACACTTCCTGCACAACTCAACACTTTGGTACATCTTTGCAGCACTTAATCTTTGCACCAGCACCGCCAAAAAGTTCAACAAGTCTCAGGTTTCTCAACTCACTCGGCGTACCAGTAACTCAACGACCTGCTGTTGCTCACATCTGTTGAGTATGTTGCGAGGATTCCAAAGTGCAAAAAATGCACACACCGGGTTTCAAATCCATTATTTATTTTATTTCAAGGGAGTGGGGTCTTTCTTCTGTGGGGAAGGAAATGGGGTGCGAGGGGTGGAAGGGGAGCGGGTGTATTCTCTCTTTTCTATCCAATAACGTAGACTGGCTGGCTTGATGTACTGACGCTTACTATTACAGTATTATTATCATTACCGTTATTATTTCATAAGCATTATATTAACATGTATTTTGTGATGGTAGAGTTTTACGTGCTCTCACTGTACGGATATACTGATTACGAGTACACTTAAATTTCCTTAACTGGGATGAGGAAGCTAATGGGACAGACTGGTTAAAGCAGACAACTTAGTATAGATACTAATGATGACTGATGATGAACAGTTGACGAGGGATTGATTAGGGAATTAATTCACAAGGAAGACTTCGTGATTTATGTGAGTGAAGTGAGATATAAACTAATGAGGAATATTGCATGATTTAAAACTGGCGAGGGTATAGGTTGATGGTGGAAGGTCGGCTGATGTGATACTTGGTGATGAGCATGACTGACTGATGAGATAGTAAAAACAGACTATAGTGATATACAGACTGATGTACGACTGATTAATTAGAAATAAAGTGAAAAGCAAAACTGACCGCTGACAGTATAAACAAGACTGATGGATGTGAACGACAGACTGAAGGAATAAAAAGACTGCAACAATATCGTACGCCACGGAACAACACACTTGTTCACGGGTGTCTTATTAACTTACCCAGACTTTTCTCTGTGTATACTGATAGACACATGGACTGGGCACAATCTTATCCCTCATTACTACAGGTATCCTTACAATCCACTGTGCTGTTGTAATTCTCGATGTTGTAGTGTGGTGGTGTGGTATTGTGGAGGTCATGGTATTGTTGTGGGTGTGTAGTGTGGTGTGGTGCTGTATGATGGTGTGGTGAGAATGTGACATGGTGCTACTGTGATATTCTGTGCTATTATATGATGGGATGTTTGGCGGGGTTGATTGTAATGTGGTGTGATATGGCGTGGTGTGACAAAGGTAAAGAGAAGCGGTGATGTACTGCTAACGGTGATGATCGTGGTGTTGTGTGCTAGCATTGTGTGAATGGTGGTTAAGATGTGGTGGTGGTGATAGCGGTGAGACTGGAGTAGTGATGGTGATAGAGGTAGCAATGATGATGATATGCTGATAACTAGTAACAGTAAAAAGAGTGATGGTGACTAGGGTCGGTGATATACTGGCTGACTTTGGTGTGGTGATGATAAGAATGACGATGATGATGATGGTGACAAGTAGTGGTGAAAATGCTGACTGGCAATGATGGCACTGATAATGGTGGTGGCTACGGTGATGATGGTGGTGATAGCAGCCGTAGTACTGGTGTTAATTTTGGCCTGTAATAATACTGAGTGGTGAAAATCCCCGCTGGCAGTCCTAGTGGCGAAAACAAAGACCGTATGATAAATAAGACAACACACACAAAAACGAAGACTGTGTTTATGTTTCGCCTCATGGATTTACAGTATGAATCTAATCGCAATTTTAGGTCTCTGCGCTAAGCACTGTGCTGGTGGTGGTGGTAGGGACGAATGGTGGTAGATGTGGTAGGTATGTTGTTGTAGTGGTTGGTGGGGAGGGTGGAAGGCAGGAATGGGGTAGTGATTGGCGTGGTAGTGAATTGTGAGCTTGTGAAATGTGTCAATGAGGTGGTTCTTTGGTAATTCTGTGGTAGTTGCGGTTGTGAGTGTCGTGGTAGTTGTGTTGACGTGGTAGTGAAGAAATGATGTGGTACTGCTGTGGTACATGTAGTAGTGAGGAAAGATGTTTTGGTAGTTCTCTGGTAGATAGGGCTGTAAATAGAGGTGTTGTGGCGGTAGCTGCAACTAGCAAATAATGAAGTTGTGGAAGGTATGGTAGTGAAGAGAAGTGTTGTGGTGGCGATGCTTGGTAAAAAAAAAAAAAAAAAAAGTTGTGGTAGTGAAGGTGGTGTTTGGTAGTTCTGAAATAAGTGCGATAGAAAGGGAAGAGGTTCGATAAGTGCTGTAGTGGGGAAAGGCGTTGTGGCTGATGTGGTAGTAAAAAGAAGCGTTCTGTGGTAGTGTGTGGAAGGTGTAACAGGAGGAATTAAGGAAAGGTGGTGGAGTCAGGATTTATGGAAGAGATATTGCGATACCGGTAGTGATATAAACAAACGTAGTAGCGGAGATGCTGGGAGGAGGAGGAGGAGGAGGAGGAAGGTGTAAGGGGAGGCAATATATAGTACCTACGAGGTAAGGACAAGAGGAGGGGGGAGGGGAATGTTGAACTGAGGGAAGGTGTACTCTGGTATACTAAAGAGGGAGGGGACAGGAGTGGATGAGAGGGGAGAGTCCAGGGTGAGGGGAGTGTTAAGGGAGGAAGGATGCTGGAAGGGAGGTGGAAAGTGGTAGGGGAGAGTTGGGAAGGGGTGGGAAGGAAGTAAACTGAGGTGAGGTGTACTGGAGCTGGAGGGAGTTAGGGAATGGAAAGATGTCTGTTTGTGTGCGTGGGGGTGACGGTGCCAAGGGTATGGGTGAACATGGGGGGGGAGGGGATTCTGAGCTGAGAAATCTTATATCAGAATCAGAGGGTGAGGGGAAAGGGGCAAGGGAGTATTGTAAGGGAGCGGAGGGACTGGAGATATTAGCGTTCAACGTAAATACAATCACAACAACAACAAATAGAAGCATAGTACGAGGGTGTTCCGGGTGTGTGTGATTGTACCACTGGGTATAGGAGAGGTACCAAAGGAGGGTGGGGAAGAGAGGGGTGATGAGTGGTGAGAATGGGGGGGGGATTAAATCGAAGAACGGTGTAAAATGTTAGAGTCAGGAGGGTGGCAGAGGAAAGAAGGGGTATTTATGAGGGGTAAGGAGAGTGTGGGGAAGGTTAAGGAGTGGGGATGTGCTGAGTGTGGGGTAGCCGTACACCACCACCAGCAACAACAACAAACACCACAGCCCAACAAAAATATCAGTGCAAAAAGAGGAAGGGTCATATCTGTAAAGGGAACGAGAAAGTGGGTGGGGGGGAACGTAGATGAGGAGGGATAGGGGCGATGGTGAAGGGAGGGGGGGCGGGAGGCGATGTTAAATCATGAAAAGTACAATGGAGTCAGAGGGGAAGCGGAAGGTGTATTTATCAGGGGGTGAGAGGTTGGGAAGAGAGTAGCAACGAGTGTAAGGAGCGGCAAGAAGGGTGTGGGAAGGAGTGGGAATGTGCTGAGCGCGGGGAAGTCATAACCTTAGAGAAATACAGAAGGAAAGGAGTTTCCGTGAAGGGGTTGGGTAGGGTGCCAGGCGAAGTGGGGAAAGGGTAGAGGAGTGGGAAGCGGAGAGGGGACGAGGCGAAGGAGGATGCTAACTGAGGTAAGGTATGCAACACTGGAGTTAGAGGAGGAGAGGAAGAGAGAGGAGGTAAGCGGTGTATTCGTGAGCAAAGAGTATGAGGAGGAGTGGGGATGTGCTGAGCGTATGCAAACCTGAGTGCCACCGCTAACAAGACAGAAATATACACGGAAAGGGAGAGTGTGTATGGGGAATGGAACGCACTGGACAGAAGTGAATAAGGGATGGGGAAGGGTGTGGGTAGGTGGCTGGGAATCACGGATGGGGAAGTGAGTGTGGGTAATTAAGATTGAGCCAACGGGTGTTGGAATAAGTAATAGGGAATGAAGTATGAGGAATAAGGAATAGGGAAAGAATGTGGGATCAAGAAATGGGGAAGAGAGTGGGGGAATAAGAAATGGGGATGTGAGTGTGGGGAATAAGGATTGGGGAAGCGAGAGTGTGGGAAAAAGCAACAGAGAAGGAAGTGTGGGGAATAAGGAATAGGGGAGAGAGTGTGTGAATAAGAAATGGGGAAGGGGGTGTGGGAATAAGTTGTGGGGCTGTGATGGAGGTGTGGACGGTGTCGAGCACTAGCGGCAGCAGCAACAGGGGCAACAAACAGCACAACCCGCTAGAAATATATGACTTATCCACTCACCCCTGGGACCGGCTTGGCTAGGCTCCCAGGCCATGGTTTGTCGGGGATTATTGCGCTGTGTGCCGCTGGTTGTGGCGGTGGTGGTAGGATTACTGTGGTGTGTGGCTATGGTGAGTGGCTGTGGTTGTTTAGAGGCAGAACTAATGTGGCTGTGGTAAGTGTGGTTGTTGTTGTGTGGCATTCGTTGTGACTCACTGCGGCGGGGGATTATTTGGGTTATGGTGTGTGGTTGTCGTGCAGGCTTTACTGTGCGTGTGGTGTGACATGGTGGTAGGGATTAATGTGGTTGCGTTCAGTGACTGTGGTTGGGAATTTCTGTGGTTGTGATGTGTGGTGGGGAATTTGGGTGACTATGTACGTTTTCGTTTGTGATGGAGTGTGGTTGTGGTGGGGATTACTATGGAATGTGATGGTGGATTATTGTAGCTGTGGTAATGTGTGGTTTTAATGGTCTGTGGTGAGTCACCATACTTATGGTGTGTGCACCAACTGAGTGGAAATTTACTGTTTGGTAGCTTGTGGTTGTGTGGTTGGAGTGGAGTTCACTGTATGGTGGTTTGTGATTATGGCAGTACCTGGTTTATGGGGTTGTGATGATGATGGAGCAGAAGATTGATGGTGTTAGTACTACCACATTTCACGGGAGTTGGCGCAATTATTAATTTTATTTAATCATTCATCTTCGCTTACTCTTTCATCATGTATTTCATCTCTCAGCGTTACTACTCATTCCTACGATTTTCTGTGTGTGTGTGTGTGTGTGTGTGTGTGTGTGTGTGTGCCGACCTCTGACCTCCACAAATCCCGGTCAGAACTCATCCGTAAAAGCACATCAGCTACCACGCCATAATCACTCCACTCACACCTCTAACTCCTCGATATTTGTGCCGATATCAATGCTGCTCTCTTAAATATCACTCGTGCACTATACAACACTCATCACGCCACTTACCACTCTACTAATACCTCTAACATTTCTATAATCGTGGTGGTGTCAGCCATGTTGCATCAAAAAGCCACACACGTCACTTTTACTCACATACTGATATCAAAGAACCACGTCTCGTCTCTGCTGTAACACAGTGTATTAGTATTATGTTATAGGGCTACACCGTACTGCCACGGGATGCCATACCACAGAATTACACCATACTCATTCTCATTCACACTTCTACCTTGTCGATATTCACGGTGCTGTCATTGTTGCTCTTGAATGCCAATGTTGCACCAAGGAACTCTGTGTGATTTCTGCAATACCACACCATATAATTAGAGGGCTACACCTCACTACCACCATATATACCAGAATATCACACTGACGCAGACCACCATATCCCACCACACCACACCACAATGAAACATCATACTGATTATACCACAGCCCCACACCACACACCGCCACACCATCATAACACCCTCTGCCCACCTTATCACATCATACTATATCATACCATGCCCCTGCTGTAACCACTGTAATGTATTATATCACCACGACCTCACATCACCTCACTAACATCACCTGACTCATTACACCACCAGCACATACGACACAAACTGGCACCACACCACTTGCATCACAATACCACAACACTTACCACACCACACCATCACAACACATCACACCACCTCCTGTAATATCACAATGTACTACCTTACCTAACCATCACATCACACCATTCCTTCAAAAACATTTGCCTACACCATGTTACTAAAATACACCACCTCACCATAAACCCACATCACACCAGCAGAACTACAATAACACCAAATTTCTCCTGTATTCCAGCAATTCACAGTCCACTGCTAATTCGTCATCTCGGCATAAAACAAAAAGTGACCACGGACTGAACTTTCGCTTTACCGATATTCGCAGCGAGTGAGAGAGGAAAAGAAAGTTTACATTTTGCTCTTATCGTGGACAGAGAGATGGAGCTGCTGGAAGGCTTAACCAGTTCACTACGATGATGTCTCTTTATTTAATATCCAGAGGCTCATGTCGGGAGAATTTTCGAACGTGGGGGAGGGGGGGGGATAGTCTTCATACACAGTTTCACCTCAATAGGTCTTCACTGAATGGACTACAGTTATCTGGTAGCGACAAAAGTAAACAATAACAGACGTCATCGTACTGAAGGGGTTAAACCGTCAGCGCCAGCCCTGAGATAAAAAGGAATGTCATATTCTCGTCTGTCTGTTAATTTATCTATCTATCGTTTGACGTAATATCTCGTTTTGCGAAATTTTCGAGCGTATAAAATTTGATACAAGAGCGGCGTAGGGTTGCATAACGAATGGATCTGTGTGTGGCTTCGCTGATTATTGTAACCGATCATTTTTCTAATCTTACTTTTTCTTTTTCTTCTTCCTGTTTTTCGATCCAACCAGTCCCGTTTATAACAGAGGGAAAAGATTTAGGATGATGAAATTTTTTAATCTTTTCCTTTCCTCCTATTTCCGCATCCCATCCACCCCGCTTATGACACGAGGAAAACGACTGGGATTATATCAGTTTTGGGGGGGTTCTTGTTTTTGGAATCTACCCACCCAATGCACGAGTATAATATGGAAGCAGGAATATGATTATGACGAAGATGTACTTGTGAATTTTTGTCTATGGATCCTAACCACCCCTTTTCAAAAAGAGTAAACAGGATTACAATTCCATTGAATTTCTCCTTTGAATGTTCTCTTTTCCTGTATCAGACCCCCATTCTCCCCATTTGTAATGAAGGAAAACATTTAGGGTGATGATTTAACGTGATGCCAAGATTTGGTTCAACTTGGGAACACGACTTAACACTTTCTTTTAACCAACCACAAGACTCTTCAATACATTTTCTCATCACTGTCTCCCTTCCCCTTCATTCCACCCCAGCCCCGCCCCAGCCCCGGCCCGTCCCGCCCCAGCAAGGCCCACCACTGCCACCCCGCCCCGCTGGGTCCAAGTCGTCCTACATCGACACTCGGAGTCGCTTGCATTTGGCGCGCCGATTCTTGAACCAAAACTGGACATTCTTGGGCTCCAGCTTTGGGAACTTCTGGCGGTATGGCATGCGGTTCAACTCGTCCGTGTACTTAAGGATGAGGTTGTGGCTGGGGTGGGTGTTGATGGCGAACCACTGCTCCAGCCGCGGCACCTCCGTCACGGGGTCTATGAAGGTGCGGTTCCTCTTGCGTCTCTCCTCCGGCGGTCCGCTGCTGCCCAGGCCGCTCGAGAATGGGGATACCTGCTGGCACCGAGGACAGGGTTAATTGATATGCCTGTGTTGTACCTGTCTGACACTTGTATTATGTCTTGCACCTGTCCTACAGCTTTATTATACTTTCACGCACCTGCTGCTACCGAGAGGGATAATTGGTATACCTGTCACACTCGCCCTGTAACTATAATATGCCTCCCACCTGTTCTTCACTTATATTATGTCTCACTGTTCTGGAGAAGGAAGCCTTAACGCGATGGTACTGATATGGGCAGATCTACTGTCCAGGTAAAGAAACGTCCTCCAACTCCCTCCCGATCTCAGAAAAATGATAGGGGACAGCAGGAAAAGGACAACTTCAGCCTGCAGTCCACAAGGTTTACACCAAATAAGCCTGGGGTCATAACAAGAATAATGTGTCCCATAACTTAAATCACTGCTAGCACTGACCTCACCTGGCAAACCAGGCAATTGTCTGAGCACATACCTGCGGCATGTAGTGCGCCATATACATCATGGAGTGCTGCAGAAGCGACCCCGGGACCACTGGGTAGGGGAGGCGCTCCATGCCGGCCTGGCTGAGTCCGGGGAGAGGGGGGTAGGGCGGCAGGGAGAGGGCACCAGGGGATACCACGGGGGGTGGCGAGCACTGCGGGGGAGAGGGGGTTGTTCCTATTACAAGTGTAGGGGAAGGGGGAATTGGAAAGGTATGGGAAGAGCGGAATGGGGAAGAAAGAGAAGTAAAGGGGTACAAACAGAGGGGAAAGGATGGAGCATGGGGGATGTTAGTGCCAAGAGTGGTGGGGGAGGGGAAAAGGGGATGGAGAGGAAGAGAAGGGAAGGTTTGAGGAAAGGGAGGAAGAGAAGGACGAGCAAAGTATGGAAGAGGGAAGAGAGAGAGAAGTAAAGGGAAGGGTGAGAAGAGGAAGGGGTGATGGGAGGAGGCAAAGACAGAGAGAAGAACTGGCTG
>JAGKTI010038200.1:0-10763 GCA_018397915.1 Birgus latro | reverse complement strand
ATATTTTCCCCCAAGGTAACAACAAAATCCCACGCTACTCAGGGTCTGCAGGCTTCGTATTCTCGTACCTTTTTGTCCTCATAACCACCACGTCTCTTCTTTTTCCCCGCTTGCCAAACCCACTTCTGGCAGCAGTCCAGAGTCGATCGATCCCTTGAGCCACACCATCTTTTCTAGTTTTTGTGTGATATTGAGGAAGGTCGTGACAGAGGGCGTTATTTCTACACCTGCGTTGAAGCCAGTTCTCTCTCTCTCTCTCTCTCTCTCTCTCTCTCTCTCTTTCTTTCCACTGTTGGCATTCTCTTGAAGCGCTGTCAGTGCGGATATAAGTGGCTTCCCTTGTATGGGGCTTGGGAAGGCGCTGCAGGGGGAGGGAAGGGTGAATAATTTACTCCTTTTTGGCCCTTTGACTCCTTCCTAACTTTGTCATTGCCCCCTGACCCACCCATCATCATAACCGTGCTTTCTTCTCTCCCTCTCTCCCCCTTTCGACCTCGTTCCTCATTATTTGTTCACATTCCCCCAGATTCACTATCAGCTTCCCTAACCTTGACTCCTTTACCAAGACCATTATCTTAACCTTGCTATTTTCCGCTTCCACAACTTTACCAACACTACCCTAACTTTGTATTCCCACTCCAGTCCAAGACACCAGCAGCCCTAACTTTATCCTCGCACTCTAATACCTTTATCTCTCCTAACCTCTACTCCCTCCTTACTACCTTCCCAACTTCCCCCAGCTACCACCACTTCAGTGCTTCCTAACCTTTGCTTTCTCCTCACCACCCTCCTAACTTTTCCCCCAACCAGCACCATTTCACACCTAACTATTGTTTCCTCCAACTTTGCCCAGCGACCACAAATTCAAACCCTCCAACCCTTTGCTACCTTCCTAACTTCCCTCCTTCCTCATGACCTTGCACACCTCCGTCACCCATCATTACTTCAACCCTCCTAACTTTTGCAGGTGTCCTAAATCCCCTCCCTCCTCTCCACTTCCAAACCCCTCCTGGCCACCATCACTTCAAACCTTCACGCTGCCTTTCACGCTTCCCTCACACCCCTACTACCACTGTCCTAACCGCTCCCTGTCTATAACGAATTGGTCTTTTTAATCAGGCTACTATCTGTCTATTTTATTCAACAAAACTAGGATGCTTGGCTATATTCTTGTCGGGTAAGGAATCTCCCTAACACCTTTTTCTTTAACGATTTATTTTCCAATGTGGTTGGTAAATACTGTATATTTTTGTACGATAGTTATTTAGAGTACGGCGATATTGAAAGGATTTATGTTACAGAAGAGGACTATAAGGTGCAGTAAGCCAAATAAATCGCTTAGGAAAAGGTGTTTGGGAGCTTCATTAACCGACGAGAATACGGGCCTTAGTAGTGTTGGGTGATCATGAATCTAGCTTCTTCAGTTACATACTTCTCGCCTATGACAAATAAAAATAATCTAGTGTTTGGCCATGTGGAGAGGATGGAGAGCCAGAGACGAACGAGGAGGGTGTATGCGAGTGAGGTGGAGAGGGAAGGGGAGGCCGAAGATGAGATGGATGGATGGAGAGGAGAGGTATATGAGAGAGAGGGGATTTCAACTGGGAGCAATGCAGTGAAGTGGCATTGGACGGGGCGACGTGAGGGAGATTTGTTTGTGGCCACCCCATTCGGGATTGAAGCGTCTGGCTATAGATAGATATATAGATTGTGTTTGGAACAATAAATTGAATTTGACGTTGATGGGTTTAAGGGGTTAACCAAGCCTTCCCCAAACACATCTTTTTGTAATCATATATTTGTCTCCACCATCACCACCACCACCACCTTCAACCTTCCAAGCTTCTGCCCCCTCCTCCATATCTTCCTAATTCCTTCCTTCTACATTCACTTCAAACTTTCCAAACCTTTTCTACCTTCCTAACCTCCCTCCCACCCCAGCTGCCACTACTCTCTTAACCATGCCTTCCCCTACTACAACCTTCCTAACTACACCTTTGTCTCCTTCCAACCACCAATACCTCCCTAACCCAGCTTCCTTTCCCCTACGACCACCATCCCAATCCTCCTCTTTCCTTCCTCCCCAGTCCACCATCATCATTCTTTCCTCTACCCTTCCCTGTCCCCACGCACCATCTTCCTAACCTATACTCCGTTTACTTCAGCTTACAAGAATATTGCCATCTCATCACAGATGCTAAGCTGCAACAAGAGATTAAAAATATGATGCTAGTCACGAATAAGTGCCTTGGAAAGGATTTAAGGCCGGTGTATAATCTTGCGTCACTGACCTGAAAGAAATAGGCTGCAAATAACTATGTTGCTTTTCTCTAACTTGGGCTAAAATTGTCTTTTCTTCATCTTTAATGCTAAGCTGCAATACTAGACTGATGCTAGAATATGAGGCTAGTCATGAAGAAGTGCTGAGGGTAAAATGTAGTGCCATACCACTGTCTTTTTGTGCCAATGACATTTGCGAAATAAGCAACAAAGGAACGAAAATCTGGGCTAGGTTATTGTAAAGAACTCCAAAAATCACTGCTAAGATAAGGTACCCGAGGTGTATGGCTGCACTGTAAATGGAGTGAAGGGTTCGCCTCTGCCGTTACGAATTGTTTTTCATAGTTCTCGCAACCATCTCTTGAAACTTATTTATATAGAAAAAATATTAATTTAGTTTGAATCAATAACACAAAGGAGGACATTGAGGTGTAATGTTGACATTAAATCACTGAAGAGAAATCCCCAAAACCACTAGGAATACAGCGGCGTAGTCCCCCCCCCCACCACCACCACCAACGCCAACAGTACAATCACAAACACCACCACCACCACGACAGCTGCCACCACCACTACCACCACAGCCACTTCTACCACCAGAACTATCACCACCACAACAACAAACACCACCATCATCACAACAACAAACACCACCAACAGCACGACAACTGCCACCACCACTACCACAACTTCCATCCCCACCGCCACAACCACTACCGCCACCACCACTACCACGACAACTGCCACCACTACAACCACAAATACCACCACCACCACAGATATACAAGATCCGTTCAGTTTGAGATGCCTGGATACATTACGCTTAAAAATACTGGAGGTCATAGGCAGTATGAAATACAGAAGACAATATACATGAAGGACGGGGAGTGGTGGTGGTGGTGGTGGTGGTGAGATTCGCCACACTGGTGTGGCACGGGCTCAGGGTGGAGAGCCCGTCAGAGGATGGCAGTAAACAAGGGGGCGTCCTCTGCATGGCGACAGAGGACGCTGGCGTAGGGGGGGGGAAAGGGCCCAACCCCCCGGAGATCTCTGGGACGGGGAGTATTGGTTAACTCTGGGATTAGAGAGCTGAAATGAGAAGGGGTGAGAATGTGTTGTTAGACGGGTGCTAGGCACCCACCGTAATGGAAGAGGGATGCAAGCACACTTTTCAGAAGAGCAGTGACCACAGAAATAAGGACAGAGAAAATATAAGAATACAACAAGACAGGGAAGAGAAAGAAGTTAAAGAGACTCAGTAAGTGGAGGAAAGCTGATGAGACCATAGCCTTGGTCTCCACCATGTTTAAAAGCGCTGAAAATGAGACCCCCCCTCCTCCCACCCACCATCACCACAAATGCGAGGTGTACTCAATACAGTAGTGAATAAAACCATTGTGCAAAATCAACAGCTGTGTGGGGGTAACAAAGAAACGTAGTCGGGTTAGCGTACCTAATCTCTTGGAAGTAGATTTTGCAAGAGAGGAATTGTGATCTTTCAGTGATACGGCACGAGAGAATAAAATGACAAGGACATTTTGAGTTAGTGGTAGGTGGTGGCGACCATCATCCACTCACTTGATGTAGTGCTGCCTACTTCTTCCTTAGCCTTTATCATTCTTTTTCTGTGCCTGCCCTCCTTTCTTCCTATTTCTCCTATATTTCCTGTCACTTCTTACTGCTTTTCTTTCCTTTACAGGTGGCATTACATTGCGTGACAAGCCAAATGGTTTCCTGTAAGCCAAGAAACCATTTACAACGCTGGGTGGTAACCATATAACCAAACCATACGTGCTCCCTACGTGTCAACAAGTGGGTTGGTGGAGGGTTAGTGCCCCTCCCCGTAAAATAAATAACTCAAAGTCAAATGGCCACCCCTTACGGGATTATGGTGTCTGACAATAGATAGATAGATAGACTAAAGGATACTCTGTAAAAAAATTTGGTGGGCTGAATAGTGCATTCTGATGCATTAAAAACACTAAGGTTTCTTTTACTGCAATAAAAAATATGAGCCTAGTCAAAAATTAGGTGTGCCATAGCCTCATCCCGTGACCACTGAAGTAACAGCTGAGGTAACATTGCGAGACGAAGTTGGGTAGGTGAATGGTGGAGTCATCATTGTGTGAGCGGATACAGCACATGTGCAACTCTGAAGGCCATTGATGAATAGAAGTAAGAGAGTTGGTGATAGGACAGAGCCCTGAGGAACACCAATGTTGATAGATCTAGGAGAAGAACGGTGGCCGTCTACAACAGCAGCTATAGAACGACCAGAAAGGAAGCTAGAGATGAAGGCACAGATACAAGAAACCGTAAGAGGGCAGTTTGGAAATTAAAGATTTATGGCACAATCGGTTGAAATCCTTTGGGATGTCAAATGTAGTGACAAAGCTTTCACCAAGGGCCCGAAAGGAGGATGACTCATTGTTTTATTAATTGCATATGTTATTATTTACATAAAAAGAGCTAAAGAGAAAACACAGAATATTTTCAAAATTCCCCAAGTCGTTTCTAGTAAATGATTAAGCTGAGTGTCTATCTTTGGGAGATTCCCAGTGTAGAGAAAAATGCTTTGGCGTTAGCAAAAGTAAAACAAGTAAAATAATAATGCCGTTTTGTGGGGCATTGGTTAATAATATATTTACTGAAACAACTTAGCGACGAGTCGTTTCAAGAGGCACTCCCGAAACGACGTCAACACGAAGCTAAGAGTCTTAAAACTGTATATACAACTCTCGGGAGAAATTAACGAACAAAGCTATAATATACAAGTTATATATGCTAGGGTTTACTAATACTTAGAGTTACCACAGGATTTACATAAGTAAACTGACGAGAAGGAAATTGCAGGAGCCTTGGAGAGCGCATGAGACGGCCAGAGTGTGATACTGGAGTAGGAGTAGAGCAAATATTCAGCTCGTTAGGGCGGGGGTTGAGATGGGCTAGGGAAGGCTGCCTCTCCTTCACAGCCCACTGCTCTTCTCACACTAGTTCCCATTTCTCCCCCCCCCCCCTCCTTTTCTCTGAATCTCCGACTGTCTGTACATTAGCCTGTCTATTTGCCTGTTTCGCGTCTCTGTGTTTGTGTCTGTGTCTCTGTGTCAGTTCCTGTGTGTCTGTGTCTGACTGTGTCTGTCCTTTCCACCTATTGATCTGTCTTTTTATCTATCTCCTCATCAGTCTATCTATCTGTCTACCTACCTATCTTTCTATCTATCTTTTTTTTTTTTAATATTTATTTCTGTTTTTCTATCCATCTCTATGGAATGTTAGGCTCTCCTTCACAGCTCTCTACAGCTCCTCTTTCTTACACGTGCCCTGCCCAAAGCACGCCCACCGGTGCTGCCCTACCCAGTCACATTAAATTATTTGACGTCAATCTGAGAGAGAGAGAGAGAGAGAGAGAGAGAGAGAGAGAGAGAGTAAGAAAGAGAGAGAGTTTATAGTGGCATACCTGCACATCATATGTATAAATTATGTACCGTTAATCTATCTATTTATCCATCTACAGCCAGAAGCCATAATCCCGTAAGGGGTGGTCACAAACAAATCGCCCCCATGTCTCCCTGTCCCCTGTCATTTCGCTACCGTCCCCCAGCTCACATCCCCCAATCTCATATACCTCTCCACTGCATCCCTCCATCACATCCTCAGAGACAAAGTTGTTTCTCCCTTGTCTCTACTAACTGAGAGTACACCTGGGGACCTTACTGCACATTCGATGGCTGCAAGTAAAATTGTATGAAGAAATGGTTGTTTGTAAATATTATTGCTTACTGTAATGAATTTCGTGCAATAGGTAATAATCTGAATTCATCATCATCATCATCATCATCATCTGCTTCTTCTTCTTTTCCACCTCCTCTTCTTCCTTCTTCTTCATCCTCTTTTCTCCTTCTCCTCCTCTTCCTCCTCCTTCCTTTTCTTATTTTTCTCTTCCTCCTCCTTCCTTTCCTTATTTTTCTCTTCCTCCTCCTTCCTTTTCTTATTTTTCTCTTCCGCCTCCTTCCTTTTCTTATTTTTCTCTTCCTCCTCCTCCTCTCTTCTTCTTCTTCTTCTTCTTCTTCTTCTTTTCCCTCTTCTTCTTTTTCTCCTCCTCCTCCTCCTGCTCTTCTTCTTCTTCTTCTTCTTCTTCTTCTTCTTCTTCTCCTCCTCCTCCATCTCCTCTTCCTCTTCCCCCTCTTCCATCTCCTCAAAGCCTCATACACCAAACCTTGCTATGAGTGGGCTACGCGTCTGTGTACAAGCTGCATATTACATGAGAGACAAGAGAGGACGACAATGTACTAAGGATGTACTAAGAATGAAGGAATTACAGAAGACGAGGGAGTTACTGGAAGAATAGAAGGAGGAGAGAGAGAGGTGATGCCAACAGAGGAAGCTGTATAAGGAAAAAAATTGAGGTCTTTCTCTCTCTCTCTCTCTCTCTCTCTCTCTCTCTCTCTCTCTCTCTCTCTCTCTCTCTCTCTCTCTCTCTCTCTCTCTCTTTCTCTTTCTTTCTCTCTCCACCCCAACCTCGGTCTCCTTCTCCCTCTTTCTTTTTCCTCTCCAACCTCGGTCTCCCTCTCCATCTCATTTCCTTCACCTCATTCTCGGTCTCCCTCTCCCTCTCTCCTCCTCCACCTTACTCACACACACACACACTCCTTGTCATTCTCTCACTCTCCATTCTCTCCACATTACCGAACCATGTCAAGGAACTTCCAACAACGTTGCCTCCTCAGTTATACATATTTCAAGTTTGTGTCAAGTCCTTCTCCACGATAACAACATTTCTCTTTTATTATTGCTACACATGGAGGGAGAAGCACCAAGTTTGTGATTTCCTGTGTGTGTGTGTGTGTGTGTGTGTGTGTGTGTGTGTGTGTGTGTGTTTTATGTGTCCGACTCTGGGCATAGGTTTCACAGCCTGCTATCAAGGCCCAGCAGTCCTCCTACATACCATACACCTCTACATGTCACCACTTCGGCGCTAACACCCACCGTCCATATTGCATACATACTAGGGCTGTCTCATACAAGGCTGGTGTATTGGTATTAGCGGGGGTAATTTTGCGACATGTCGGCGGGTCTTCTGTTAGATCAGCAAAGTTTGATCTAACGAAATTCAGATCCTCAAATTGTTCCCTGCCCCTTTACATGTCACCACTTCGGCACCAATACCCACCGTCCATACTGAATACATGTTTGGATTGTCTCATTTAGGGCTGGTGTGTTAGTATTAGCAGAGGTGGTATGACATATCAGTGTTATGCAGATGCTCAGTAGTTTGTTGTTATGAAGTTCAGATAAACATACTGGTTCTTCGCCTAATCTGGGATCGAACTCTCGTGCATTCAAACAGCAGATCATTTATTTTTTGAGGGGTAGAGGAAGCTGACTTCCTTCCAGATGGTGGAGTCTAAGGTCGGTATTTTGATGTGGTTATGAAGGTTACTAACATCTCTTCCTTATCGGTTTATTTCTGATTCTACTCTGTTAGGATATTCTTGTGTGTTATTCATGCAATCTGTGTCTACCTAAAAAAGATATAAAAAGAATAAAACAGGATATTAGTGGGTAGTTTGCAAAATAAATCGTTAAGGAAGAAGCGTTAGGGAGTCTCCTTACCCGACGAGAAGGCCAGCCAAAGCCGTAGTAGTGACCGATCTTTCCCTCTCTCCACCAGCAACCCTACCGCCACCCTCCTGTTTTTCACTCGAGACCCGTGTGCTTCCCTTCCCCCTCCTGCGTATAAATACCACACAGGGTTATATTTCTGGCTGCCTAAATCCATCCGTGCGTGACACCTACCTATTCCTAACTTAATAATGTCTTTTTCGTCGCAAGGGTGTTATTGGGTGACATAAATATTCTTGAGTGGGGTAAAAAGTATGGCGGTGATGTGGGAAGTGTGAAAAGACTTCTCGTGTGTCTAAGGTGGTGTTGGGGTGCACAGACCAGCTGGCTGTTGTTTGAAAAGAAGGAATATCGATACCAGCTGGGGTAGGGAACAGTTTCAATTGAATTTCGTTAAAACAAGCTTTTCTGAACTTCTGCAAGACCCACTTACTTGTAATATGACCTCCACTGCCAATACCATCATAGCAGTTCTAAAGGAGAGTGTTGAAGAGGGACGCCTTCACGTGGTGGCACCGATACAGCTGGGTGGCTCCACTACACGTTATACAAACATCTCTCAGTTCCCTCCCCATCTCCCGAAAGAAGGGTGGTGGACTAAAGGAGGAAGAGAACAGCTTCAGCCTGCAGTCCACTGGGTTCTAGTTTTAGATGACCCTGGAACTACAACAGCAACAATAACAATAACTACTACAACTACTACTACTACTACCACTACTGCTACTATTACTATTGCTATTACTCCTGAATGAGACAGCCTTAACGTGTATTCAGTATGGTCAGTGTATATTAGTGCCGCAGCGGTGACATGTGAAGGTCTGTGCAAGGTGAAGGACGGCTGGGCCTCAGGTAACAGGCTGCCTAGTCATGTAAGAATAGGATACTAGAGTTGTCATACCATGAATGGGTTGCTGATCAAAGAATTATTTCGTTTAATCTGATGACGCTCTCTAATTCTTCTGCCTTTACTTGGCCCAATTTTTGTCCTTTTGCAGTTTATTTCACGTAGCTCTAATAATTCAGTACTACGGCTCTACATCTTTTCCATAGCACTTCTTTGTGATTAGCATCATACTCTACCGTAGCTCTATGACAAATAATATAATACCATGGCTCTACACCTTTTCCATGGCACATCCTCGTGACTAGCATCATATTATAGTGTTAATCTATTGTAACAGCTCAGTGTTCAAGATAGAGAGATGGCAATTTAGGCCAAGTTGGAGTGCTATTCTAGTATTAATCTGTTGTTACAGCTCAGCGTTCAAGATGAGATGGCAATTTTAGGTCAAGTTAGAGCAGAAATGGTTGAGTTTATAGAAATCTCTCTACCGTTAGGTGAATTTACTTACGACAGACCTCACGTAAAGATAAATCAGTGAAGGATTAATATCGCTCCTTCAATCCAGTCTTTCTTAAGGTGAATGAAATCGACAGGGAGTATTGAGTAAAAAAAAAAATACGTCTCAGAAGTGGAGTTGTTCCTTATTCTCACATGCTAAGGACTTTCTCTGGCCCGTATTCTCGTCGGGTAAGGAAGCTCATTAGCGCTTCTTCCTTAACGATATATTTTTTGGATAGGGCTGGTTAATATCCTTTTGTGTGTTATTTATGCAGAATATGGCAATATTGGAAGAATTTATATATCACAAAAGAGCGCAGTGAGCTGGAATAAGCAAACTAAGTGGCCTAGGAAACGGTGTTAGGGAGCTTCCCTAACTGAGAATATGGGTCCAAGCCTTAAAACTCACTAAACTGGTTCTCAAAAAAAAAAAAAAAACAAGGAAGAGAACCAAGAGAGGCGACAGTACTTCTGGTGCCGACTGTACAAACTTCCCTGACACTTTCCCATTGACGATGGAAGATGTTACACGAGAAACCAGAAAACGTCAGAGATTGCATACCTCACCCAACGTCAGTAAAACTTATGGTGTACTACTGTAATTACTCTTTCTCACCAGACGAATACTGTTACGGTCTCAGTGTCAATTAACTCTACGGTCTTACTCTGCTCAGTTATACAGCCTGAGAGAGCGCATACTTTCTCCAGCGCTATCAAAATTTACGAGTTTTTCCAGCATTCATATCTGGATCATCCTTAGAATCAAATAAACTCTTCCTTGACCCACTGCTCACCTGTCCACCAAATTTTATAAACATCATATAACATTTTGAGAGGTCTAGTTCACAAAATTTCATAAACAAGATAACTTTTTGAGAGGCTTTGAACACAGGCAGATAAGCAGACTCGGGTGAATACGTAACTACTCCGTTTAATTTTGGTGGCGGTGAAGTCAACAACAAAACTGCAAGATGGAAGGATACTCGCTGAAGTTCGAGGAGAAAGGAAAAACTTCGAGAGCAGGACGCAGGCTGACAAGNTAACTCTACGGTCTTACTCTGCTCAGTTATACAGCCTGAGAGTGCGCATACATACGCCAGCGCTAATACAACTTATGAGTTTTTCCAGCATCCATACCTGGATCAACCTTAGAATCAAATAAACTTTTCCTTGACCCACTGCTCACCTGTCACCAAATTTCATAAACATCTGATAACAACATTTTGCGAGGTCTAGTTCACAAAATTTCATAAACAAGATATCTTTTTGAGAGGCTTTGAACATAGGCAGATAAGCAGACTCGGGTGAATAAGTAACTACTCCGTTCAGTTTTGGTGGCGGTGAAGTCAACAACAAAACTGCAAGAAGGAAGGATACTCGCTGAAGTTCGAGGAGAAAGGAAAAACTTCGAGGGCAGGACGCAGGCTGACAAGGGACTGGTGGCATACTTTAGTCCGTGGCAGTACCAACAGCCTGTAACAGTAAATGAAAGTGAGGCAGAAGGGAGCCAACTCTCTTA
>JAGKTI010038198.1:0-10764 GCA_018397915.1 Birgus latro | reverse complement strand
TTACACATTATGAAGGATCGTGTTACATTAAAATCCATATTTCCTTATGTAAAATCTCTCAAAACAGTGTTACCTCTTGAGAAGGAATGTTGATGAGCTACCGACTTTCACTTAAAAATTTGTAAGAGAATGTATAAACACTATTGCAAAACCGAAATATATAATTAACTACCATTTAATAACTTTCCTCCTCATCTCCGTTGACACAGTGTATTCTTTTTTTATGCAAGGAAGAAGGAACCAAAGGCCACAGGCCTGCATACTGTTCCTTCCAAGAAAAAGCAAAAACAATACAAAAAGGAGCCAAATTCAAGATCCGTTCAATTCGAGATGCCTGGACACACTACGTTTTAAAGACTGGAGATCATAGGAAGTAGGAAATACAGACAGAGGAAGACAGCTCCAGAGTTGACCAGTTGCATAAATGAAGGACTGGGAGTAACGGTTAACTCTTGCATTAGAGAGCTGGAAAGAAAAGGGATGAGAGTTTGTTGCTAGACGGGTACTACGTGCCCGTCGTAGAGGTGGAGGGATGCAAGCAGACAGTTCAGAGGAGCAGTGACCATTGAAGTAGCGATAGAAGAGAGATAAAGATGCAACAGTGCGGCGAAGAGACAAAGGTTGAAGGGAATCAGTAAGAGGAGGAGAGTTAATGAGACGAAAAGCCTTTGACTCCACCCTATTGAGAAGAGCTGCATGTGGGGAGCCTCCCCACACATGAGAGTTGTACTCCATACACGGGCGAATAAAACCCGTGTACAAGGTCAACAACTGTGCAGGGGTAAAGAAAGTTCGGAATCGGCTTAGCACACCTAATCTCTTGGAAGCAGATTTCACAAGAGATGTAATATGTTCTTTCCAAGACAAATCCCGAGAGAATGAAACCCCAAGCATGTTCAAGGATGATGCAGGACATAACTGTTCATTATTAAACATTAGTGGGTAATCCTGAGGAAGCTTTTGTCGTGTTGATAAGTGTAAGAACTGAGTTTTTGATGCAATAAAAATAACAAGATTATTTTTACCCCAATCATAGATACGAGCCAAGTCAGACATTAGGTGTGCCATAGCCTCATCCCTTTTTTGTTGAAGTAACTGCTGAGATGGACGTTTCAGGAACCGAATGGAAAGGTGAAGGGTGGAATCATCAGCATATGAATGGATAGGGTTAGATGTACAGCTTAGAAGGTCATTGATGAATTAAAGGAAGAGAGTAGGTGATAGGACAGAGCCCTGAGGAACACCACTGTTGATAGGTCTAGGAGAGGAACGATGTCCGTCTACAACAGCGGCTATAGAACGACCAGAAAGGAAACTAGAGATGAAGGCACAGATAGAAGGATAGAAACCGTAAGTGGGCAGTTTGGAAATTAAAGATTTATGCCAGACTCGATCGAAAGCCTTTGAGATGTCAAGTGCAATGACAAAGCTTTCGCCAAAGTTCCGAAAGGAGGATGACCAAGAGTCTGAAAGGTAGGTGAGAAGATCGCCAGTGGAGCGTCCCTGACGGAACCCATACTGACGATCAGAAAGAAGGTTGTGACAGGAAAGATGCTTTAAAATTTTCCTGTTAAGAATTGACTCGAAAACTTTTGAGACAGAGGATGTTAAAGCAATTGGACGATAGTTAGAGGGTTGGGAATGGTCACCCTTCTTTGGGACTGGCTGAATGAGAGCAAACTTCCAGGAAGAAGGAAAGGTACAATTTGAGAGACAAAGGCGAAAGAGTTTACCTAGGCAGGGTGTAAGCACAGAAACACAGTTTTTGAGGACAATAGGAGGGACTCCATCAGAACCATATGGCTTTTTAGTATTGAGGCCAGTGATGGCAGAAAACACATCAGCTGAAGAAATTTTAATATCAGTCAAGAGGAAGTCAGAGGGGGGAAGTGATGGAGGAATAGCACCGGAATCGTCTAAGGTGGAATTGGAGGAGAAAGTCTGAGCAAAGAGATCTGCTTTATCAGTAGAAGAAATAGCTACAGAGCCATCAGAGTAGAAAAGAGGAGGGAAGGATGATGAGGTAAAGTTGTTAGAAAGGTTTTTGGCAAGGTGCCAGAAGGAGCGAGAAGAATTCGAGTTGGAGAGTTGGGAACATTTAGCACGGATGAAATTGTTTTTAGCAGAGCGAAGAACAGACTTAGCACGATTCCGGGCAGAAACATATAAAAGGTGTGATTCAGGGGTGGGTTGGCTCCGGTACCTCTTATAGGCCCTCTCCTTGTTGCGGACAGCATTAGAACAAGCGTGATTAAACCAAGGCTTTCTTGCATTAGTCAGAGGATATGAGAAAGGAATGTATGGTTCCATGCCCGAGAGAATAACCTCCGTAACGCGCAAGGCACACTCAGATGGCTCCCGGCCAAGGAAGCAATAATCATTCCATGGAAAATCAAAGAAGTACTGCCTGAGGGCCTCCCAATCTGCAGCTCCAAAGTGCCACAGGCGGCGTTTCTTTGGAGGGTCCACAGGCCGTACTGGAGCGATTGGACATGTTAAGGTAGCTGCATGACAGCTACAAAAAGGGCAGGTTCAAAGACCACTGGATGGACTGCAATAATGTCGTCTAGAGATTGTTTGGATTTTTACATTGAGAGGAGGGTCGTTTCTGACTTTTTTCATTTGCAGCTGTAACTGCAGATATTAAAAACAATGGAGAAATGGTACTGCTGCGGTAAAAGCATCCGCGTTATTGATAAATCAAACTATTCTACTGAGTGATCCTAAAAACACCATATTTGGGAGCGAGAAGACTAATTTCGCGACTTCCCCAAATATGCACAAACTTAGCTGGGAAACACTCACAATTGTATTTAAAATTCAGAGAGCATTTCCGTCTCGGAGAAAAAAAAATCAGTAACAAGGGCAAATGAGGTAATACATTGGATGAAATCAATTCATAGGTAAAGAAGGATTTCATCTGTTTTTTTTTTTTTTTTAAAGCCCAGAGAGTGTTTTGATTAGAGACGTGAAAACTACTTTCAAAATTAGAGATGAAACGGATATTATTTTTGTGTAATATATTATTAATTACCATTAATTACTTTATTCCTCATTTCCGTTGACATACAGTGCATGACACCTACCAAAAATGAAGGTTGATGGACCACTGAATGAACTGTATTAATGTCGCCTGGGTATTGTTTGGATTTCTATGTAAGGAATAGGGTCATTTCCACGTTAAGGAGAGGGTCATTTCTGAATTTTCTCATTTGTAGTGGCAATTTCAGATAAAGAAAATGATGAAGTGTCTTGTTGCGGTAACAGCATCCGCTTTAGGGATTAATCAAAAGTATTATACTTGTGTGATCCTAAGAACCGCATAATTGAGGGCGAAAACACTAAATATGACACTTACACAAAAGTACTCTAATTTAGCTGGAGAACACTCCCAGAAGGAGTAGAAATTCAGAAAACATTTCTGAGGGTGAGATAATTCCCTCTCGGAAATAAAATCAGTGTAAAGGCCAAATGAGGTAATAAGTATAAAGATATCGATTCACGCGTATTTGAGTCTTTCACTTGAGTGTTTTTATGCCCATAGAGTTTTGTCTGATTAGAGACGAAAACTAATTTAAAAATTAGTCAAAACGGATAACATTTTTCTTTGTATAACTGAGGCTTTAAAATGGCATCCTGAGGCTCCTGATCAAACGTGAGAAATTGAACATTTTCGCAGAGTGACGGTTCGTGTGATATCAAGATCCGTATTTACCCAAGCAAAAACAGTCCAAAAGGCAACTAGTCGTTTAAAAGAAAAATATTTAGGTATTTATTATTAGATACATATATATATATTTAGAAAATTGTAAATACTTACGTGTACTGAGATATATAATTTATAAACATTACTTGGTTCTTAATGAACGCAGTTTTATTGTTAGTTATGGGTCTTTTAAAAAATCAGGTTGCGGGAGCGTCGACATCAACTGTTGTCTGTCGTGCTTAGATTAACTGGATAATTAATTTTCGATGAGTTTTTTTTTTTTTTTAATTCATCTTTACCGTGACATCAAGGTTAAACGGTAGTGCAAATTATGAACTAGTTACGGGTGACAGCATTCGCTTTGGATGTAGTTCAAAACTATTTTACAGTAATGACGGCTGAATAAACTTATTTTCGGTCGAAATCGCTAAAAATGCATTTTCATTAAATGTACTCAAAATGATTACGAAAAACTCCCTATTATTTCCATATCTCAGGAGGCATCTCTGAGGGAAAAAAAAAAAAAAAAAATCACGTATAACAAGAAATCAATTGACAAGTTAATTGACCCGGCATCTAAAGTGTTAAAGAGCAGTAAGTTTGAACTGATGTGTCGCTCACAGAAGCAAAGGAGAAACTTCGAATGAACATTCTTTTTTATCTGTAGCAGAAGCCTTTACAATTACATCGAGCCTTCTGATAAAAAAAAAAAAAAATGCGCATTTTGAAGGATCGTGTTACACTAAAAACTATATTTCCTTAGGTAAAAGCTATCAAATCTGTCATACCTCTTGAGACGGAATACTGATGAGCTTCTGACTCATACTTAAAAATTTGTAAGAGAAAGTATAAACGCTATTGCAATACCGAGGTATAATTAATTACCATTTAATAACTTTCTACCTCATCTCCCTTGACATATAGTGCATGACAGCTACAAAACAATTCAGGTTGAAGGACCAATGAATAGACTGCAAAAATGTCGTCTAGAGATTGTTTGGATTATTACGGTAAGAAGTGTCGTTTCTTACTTTTCTCATTTGCAGTTGTATCGTCAGATTTTTTTAAAAATGGAGAAGTGTTATTGTTGCGGTAAAAGCATCGGCATTATTGATAATTCAGATTATTCTACTGAGTAATTTTAAAACAGCATAATTGGTGGCGCGAACACTAAATACGCAACTTCCACAAATGTGCTGTAAATTAGCTGGGAAACACTCCCAACTGTGTCTAAGATTCAGAGAAAATATCTAAGGGTGACAAAATTTCGTCTCAAGGAAAACATCAGTAACAAGGGCAAATGAGGTAATACATAGGATGAAATCAATTCACAGGTAAAGAAGGATTTCATTTTGGGAGTTTAAAGCCCAGACAGTTTTGTTTGATTAGAGACGTGGAAACTACTTGGAAAGTTAGAGATGAAACGGATATTATTTTTATTTGTAAAATATATTATCAAATGCTATTAATAACTTTTTTCCTCATCTCCGTTGACATATAGTGCATGACAGCTACCAAAAACGAAGGTTGAAGGACAACTGAATGAACTGTATTAATGTCGTGTGAGGATTGTTTGGATTTCTGCATTAGGAAGAGGGTAATTTCTGACTTTTTTTTCATTTGTTGTGGCAACTTCAGATAAAAGAAAATGGTCAAGTGTTTTGTTACGGTAAAATCATCCGCATTAGGGATAATTCAAAACTATTATGCTTGAGTGATCCCAAGAACAGCACAATTGAGGGCGAAAACACTAAATATGACACTTCCACAAATGTCCTCTAAATTAGCTGGAAAATACTCCCAGATGTAACAGAAACTCAAAAAACATTTCTGGAGGTGAGATATTTCCCCCTCGGAAATAAAATCAGTAAAAAGGCCAAATAGAGCAATAAGTATAATGAAATCGATTCACACGTATCTGGGGCTTTCACTTGAGTGTTTTATGCCCATAGAGTTTTGTTTCATTAAAGACGTGAAAACTAATTTAAAAATTAGAGATAAGCGGATAACTTTTTTCTCTGTATAACTAAGGTTTTAAAATGGCATCCTGAGGTTCCTCATCAAATATCAGAAATCGAACATTTTCACAGTATGACGGTTCGTGTGATATCAAGATCCATATAAACAAAAGCAAAATCACTCCGAAAGGCAATTAATAGTTTAAAAGAAAATTGTTTAGGTATGTATTATTAGATACACATGTTATTAGAAAAATGAAAATACATACCCGTGCTGGGATGTACAATGTATAAACATAACTTGATTCTTAATAAACACAGTGGTGGTCAGAATCAAGGTCCAAACAAAACGTAGGAAGAGAAGAAGGGAAGGACAGAAGGAAATAGTCTTACAAGGAGGGTAGAAAAGTTACAAGAGGATGGAATAAAGGTTGACTATAAAAGGGAAGTGGAGGAGCGATTGGGTAAATATAGATTGGAGCAGATGTGGGACGTGGAAGGTGCGTGCAAGATTTTCACAGAAGAAATCTGTGCAGAATGGGAGGTGGTGTGTGGGGTGAAAGGGGGTTCAGGGAACAGCATGGTGGACTGAAGAGGTGAGAGAGGCTGTGACACAAAAGAAGAAAGCATATAATGGGCGGATGAGGAACAGGGGCGTCGAAGAAGTTGAGAGACGGAAAAGAGAGTTATGTGTAGAGAGAAGGAGAGAAATGAAAAGCTTAGTAAGAGAGAGTAAGAAGAGAGTGGATTAGGAATTTGGAAGAAATTTTATTGTAAATTGGAGGGAATGTAAGAAAATGTTCTGGAAAGTTAGACAGGGTGCCAACGAAGTTAGATGGGGTGTGAAAGATAAAAATGGTAGATTACTAGTGGAGAAGGGAGAAAAAGTGAACAGATGGAGAGAACACTTTAATGAATTGTTGAACATAGAGAATGAAAGTAATGCAAGTATAAGTGGCTGGGGATTGGCTGGGAGAAGGAGGGTTATGAGAAGAGAGGAAGAAATCAGTAGGATGGAAGTTGTGGAAGTAATGAAGAAAGTTAAAATGGGGAAAGCCCCAGGGATTAATGGAGTGTGTGGTGAAATGCTGAAGCATGGGGGAGAGTTAGTAGTAGAATGGATGTTGAAGGTGTACAGATTGGCTTGGTAGGAAGGTAGAGTCCCGGAGGATTGGAAGTCATGTATAATTATTCACCTGTACAAAGGAAAAGGGGGAAAAGAAGTGTTTGGTAATCATAGGGGTATTTGCCCTCTTAGTGTAACAAGAAAAGTATATGGTAGGGTACTTATTGACAGAGTTATGGAAATGACAGAGGAATTAGTGGAAGAAGAACAGGGAGGTTTTAGGAAGGGAAGAGGTTGTGTAGACCAGATATTCATTCTTAGATATTTAGTGGAAAAGTTTCTAGAGAAGGGAAAGAAGTTGTATGCAGCCTTCATGGATTTGGAGAAAGCATTTGACAGGGTGGATAGACAAGGATTGTGAAAAGTATTAAAAATATAGTGAGTAAATGGAAAGTTGTTGAAGGCTGTGAAGAGTAGGTATGAGGGTGCTAAGGCCGCAGTGCGTGTGAATGGCAAACTGAGTGAATTTTTCCATCTGAAAGTTGGACTGAAACATGGATGTGTCATGTCCCCATGGTTGTTTAATCTATTTATGGCTAGGGTTATAAAAGAGATACAAGGTCGGGCAGTGGATGTTGGAGCGGCCCGTACTGTTGTTTGCAGATGATACTGTGTTGTTGGGTGAAGACGAAGGGGAGCTGCAAGGCTTGGCAGATGAGTGTGAGAAAGTGTGAATGTAGGGAATCTAAAGGTGATTGTAGGGAAGAGTAAAGTGATGGTCTTCGAATAGGGAAGAGTAAAGCGAAGTCAGTGAATGTACAGTGAGAATGGATGAGGAGGATATGGAGAATGTGAGTGCCTTTAAGTACTTGGGTAGTGAGATGAGTAAAGATGGAAGTCTGGAGAGTAAAGTGCATGAAAGAGTGCAGCAGGGAAGGAAGGTTGCTGGTTCATTCAAGGCAGTGATAAGAAATAAGGAAGTGAGCATAGAAGTGAAAAAGTTGCAACATGACAGTATTGTGATACCAACTCTAACATATGGAAGTGAAGCTTGGACCCTATTGGAGAGACAGAAGGCAAGAGTGAGAGAAGTGGAAATGAGTTATTTGAGAGGAGCATGTGGAGTCACATGGAGAGACAGACTAACAAATGAGGAAGTGAAGGAGCGTTGTGGTGTGGATGTGGATGTGATAAGAAGCGTTAAGAGAAACAGATTAAGGTGGTTTGGGCACCTGGAAAGAATGGAGAGTGAAAGACTGACGAGGAGAGAGTATGTGAGTGAGGTGGAGGGACGGAGAGGGAGGGGGAGACCAAGAATGAGATGGAGGGATGGAGTGGAGAGGTATATGAGAGAGGGGTGTGTGACGTGGGAGCGGGGCAGTGAAATGGCGGGACACAGAGCGACGTGGAGGCGATTTGTTTGTGACCACCCCGTGCAGGATTCAGACGTCTTGCAATAGATAGATTAAAAATCAGATTGCGGGAGCGTCGACCTTAACTGTTGTCTGTCTTGCTTAGATTATCTGGATAATTAATTTTCTATGACTTTCTTTTAAATTCATCTTAGCTGGAACTGCAACGGTAAACGGTAATGCAAATTATGAACTAGTTACGGATGATAGCATTCGCTTAGGGTGCAGTTCAAAACCATTTTACATTAATGACGGCTGAATAAACATATTTTCGGTCGAAATCGCTCAAAATGCATTTTCATTAAATGTACTCAAATTGATTACGAAACACTCCCAATAATTTCCAAAATACAGAAGGCATCTATGAGGTAAATAAAAACACACACACACACATTTAGGAGATATACAGTATAACAAGAAATCGATCGACAAGTTAATAGAGCCGGCATCTAAAGTGTTTAAGAAGAGTAAGTTTGAGCTGATGTGTCGGTCACAGAAACAAAGGAGAAACTTCGAATGAATATTCTTTTTTATTTGTAGCAGAAGCCATTAAAAATTACATCAAGCCTCCTGACTGAAAAAAATATATATATATATATCTGCACATTATGAAGGGTCGTGTTCCACTAAAAGCCACATTTCCTTAGGTAAAATCTCTCATAACTGTGATACCTCTTGAGAAGCAATATTGATGAGCATCAGACTCTTACTTAAAAATTTGTAAGAGAAAGTATAAACGGTCTTGCAATACCGAGATATAAAATTAAGTACTATTTAATAACTTTCTTCCTCATCTTCGTTGAAAGAAAATGGATGACAGCTACAAAAAAATGCAGGTTGAAGGACCACTGAATGCGCTGCATTAATGTCGTCTAGAGATTGTTTGGATTATTACGTTAAGAAGTGTGTCATTTCTTACTTTTTTCATTTGCTGTTGTATCTTCAGGTTTTTAAAAAATGGTAAAGTGGTATTGTTGAGGTAAAAGCATCCGCATTATTGATAATTCTAACTATTCTACTAAGTAATCCTAAAAACAGCATAACTGTGGACGAGAACACTAAATACACAACTTCTACAAATGTGATCTAAAGTAGCTGAGAAACATTCTCAACTGTACATAAAATTCAGAGAACATTTCTAAGGGTGACAAAATTCCGTATCGAAGAAAAAATCAGTAACAAGGGCAAATGAGATAATACATAGGATGAAATCAATTCACGGGAAAAGAAGAATATTGTTTGAATTATTAAATTAAAAAGTGTGTCGTTTCTTTTTTTTATTTGCAGTTGTATCTTCAGATTTTTTAAAAATGGAGAAGTGGTATTGTTGTGGTAAAAGCATCCCCATCACTGATAACTCTATCGATTCTCCTGAGTAATCCTTAAAAAATAGCATAATTAGGGACGAGATCACTAAATACGCAACTTCCACAAATGTGCTCTAAAGTAGCTGGGAAACACTCTCAATTGAATCTAAAATTCAGAGAACAAAGGGTGACAAAATTCCGTCTCGACGAAAAAATCAGTAACAAGGGCAAATGAGGTAATACATAGGATGAAATCAATTCACAGGTAAAGAAGGATTTCGTTTGGGGTTTTTAAAGCCCTGAGAGTTTTGTTTGATTAGAGAAGAGAAAACTACTTTTAAAGATAGAGATGAAACGGTTATTATTTTTATCTGTAAAATAGATTGTTAAATACAATTAATAACTTTATTCCTCATCTTCCTTGACATATAGTTCATGACAGCTATCAAAAATGAAGGATGAAGGACAACTGAAAAAACTGTATTATTTTCGTTTGGGGATTGTTTGGATTTCTACGTTAGGAAGAAGGTTATTTCTAACATTTCTCATTTGTAGTGTTAACTTCAGATAAAGAAAATGATGAAGTGTCTTGTTCCCCTAAAAGCATCCGCTTTAGGGATAATTCAAAACAATTATACTTGTGTGATCCTAAGAACCGCAGAATAGAGGACGAAAACACTAAATATGATACGTACACAAATGTACTCCAAATTAGCTGCAGAACACCCCCAGATGTATGAGAAATTCAGAAAACATTTCTGAGGGTGAGACAATTCCCCCTCAGAAATGAAATCAGTAAAACGGCCAAATGAGGTAATAAGTATAAAGATATCGATTCACACGTATTTGGGGCTTTTACTTGAGTGTTTTTATGACCATAGAGTTTTGTTTGATTAAAGACGTGAAAACTAATTTAAAAATTAGAGAAAAGCGGATAACATTCTTCTCTGTATAACTAAGGCTTTAAAATGGCATCCTGAGGCTACTGATCAAATGTGAGGAATCGAACATTTTCGCAGATTGACGGTTCGTGTGATATCAAGATCCATATTTACCAAAGAAAATCACTCTGAAAGGCAATTAAAAGAAAATTGTTTAGGTATTGATTAGTAGATATATATATTATTAGAAAAATGTAAATATAAATCTGTACTGAGATATACAATTTATAAACATTATTTGGTTCTTAATAAATACAGTTTCATTGTTAATTATGGGTCTTTTTAAAAAATCAGGTTGCGGAAGCGTCGACCTTAACTGTTGTCTGTCGTGCTTAGATTAGCTGGGTAATTAACTTTCGATTAGTTTTTTTTTT
>JAGKTI010038196.1:0-10764 GCA_018397915.1 Birgus latro | reverse complement strand
TTCTTTTCGGTCCAGGTAATAGTCGCGTTGATGTTTTGACAACATCATGAGGAAGAATATAACAGTAAACATCAGTACTTGAAAAGAAATAAAAAGGGAAAGGCATGGGAAGCTAAGTTTTTAGGGTACAGGCACTGGAAGCGAGTGTTTATTTCTTGCTGTCACCGCTCGGAGAAGTATTCTTCCTTTGACCTCCGTTTGCTCGATAACTATTGGGCTAATCGATTTCCTGTAAGGACCATGATAAAGATCAGTGAATTCTACGTATGAGTAAAACATACCTATGTAATTTATATAATGAAAAGTCCTTGTTACATAGGAGGAATTATAACGGTTTTTGTCCATCCAAGAGGAAAGTTCACCGCGGCCGCGAGTACCCTGTAGTTTTGTGCGATTTACTCGGAAACTATGAGGCATATCAAAATAAACCGGTTATCAGGAGAAAGCTCATGAAATTCTACATAAGATTATGTAATAAAAACATGAGGTGGGTGAGAAAACTTCTGAGCTAGGGGTCCCTGAAAAAAAACTTTTTTTTAAAAAATGGCTTTTAGTTTTTGGCTATTTTATCAAAACCTACAAATCACATCACAACCGGACAAACCTCATTTGAAAGCTAATGAAATTCTCTATCAAAACTTCTAATAACATTTTTCTGTATGATGAAAAACATTCGAACGCCGATGTTGGGAAGTGAGATGCATGTTCCGAAATGTTTATTCACGGCGGCCTAATGTACTTTTATTCGTTTTTTTTTTTTTTTTTTTGCCTGTCAGCTAAAACAAACATCGGCGAATAAGACGATTAGGTTTCATGGCAATATTTTGAGGTTTGGGTGGCAAAAATGAGGCGAGAATATGTGAAATTTGCGTCACGCGGGCTGCCACTGAAGCGCGGGGGGGAATAAAATCCTGAGCCATGAAACTAAAACTTGCCATGCACGAAAGGGTTAAATATATCTACAGGGGACCAAAGACCATGAACCTGCAAACCATTGCTTCTGAGAAAAAAATAAAAAACACCTGCAAACCATTCCTTCCATGAAAAAAACAAAAACAGCACAAAAGAGAGCCAAATTCAAGGCCCATTCATTTCGAGATGCCCGGACACACTGCGTTTGAAAGACTGGAGATCATAGGAAGTAGGAAATACAGAGAATGACAGTCCCAGAGTTGACCTGTTGCATAATTGAAGGGCTGGGAGTAATGGTTAACTCTTGCATTAGAGAGTTGGACAGAAAAGGGATGAGAGTTTGTTGCTAGACGTTTGCTATATGCCCGTCGTAGAAGTGGAGGGATGCAAGCAGACAGTGCAGAGGTACAGTGACCGTTGAAGTAGCAATAGAAAAGAGATAAAGATGCAAATGTGTGGCGAGGAGGCAGAGGTTGAAGGGAGCCAGTAAGAGGAGGAGAGTTGATGAGACGAAAAGCCTTTGACTCCACCTTATTGAGAAGAGCTGTGTGTGGGGAGCCTCCCCACACATGAGAGTTGTACTCCATACTGGGGCGAATAATACCCGTGTATAAAGTCAACAACTGTGCAGGGGTAAAGAAGGTTTGGAGTCAGCTTAGCACACATAATCTCTTGGAAGCAGAATTCACATGAGTTGTAATATGTTCTTTCCAAGATAAATCCCGAGTGAATGAAACCCCAAACATGTTCAAGGATGATGCGGGACCAAGCTGGACATTATTAAACATTAGTGGGTACTCCTGTGGAAGATTCAGTCAGGTTGATTGGTATAAGAACTGAGTCTTTGATGCATTAAAAACAAGATTATTTTTATCCCAGTCAGAGATACGAGCCAAGTCAGACATTAGGTGTGCCATAGCCTCATCCCTTGTTTGTTGAAGTAATTGCTGAGATGGACATTGCGGGAACTGAATGGAAAGATGAAGGGTGGAATCATCAGCGTATGAGTGGATATGGTTAGATGTACAGCTTAGAAGGTCATTGATGAATAAAAGGAAGAGAGTTGGTGACAGGACAGAGCCCTGAGGAACACCTCCGTTGATAGATATAGGAGAAGAATGATGGCTGTCTGCAACCGCGGCTATAGAATGACCAGAAAGGAATCTGGAGATGAAGGCACAGATAGATGGATAGAAACCGTAGGAGGGCAGTTTGGAAATTAAAGGTTTATACCTGACTCGATTGAAAGCCTTTGAGATGTCAAGTGCAATGACAAAGCTTTCGCCAAAGTCCCAAAAGGAGGATGATGAGGAGTCTGAAAGGTAGGTGAGAAGATCACCAGTGAAGCATCTCTGACAGAACCCGTACTGACAGTCAGAAGGAAGGTTGTGATAGGAAAGATGCTTTAAAATTTTTCTGTTAAGAATTGACTCGAAAACTTTTGAGACATGATGTTCAAGCAGTTGGATGATAGTTAGAGGGTTGGGAATGGTCACCCTTCCTTGGAACTGGCTGAATGAGAGCAAACTTCCAGCAGGAAGGAAAGGTACAAGTTGATAAAGACGAAAGAGTTTACCTAGGCAGGGTGTAAGCACAGAAGCACAGTTCTTGAGGACAACAGGAGGGACTCCATCAGGCCCATATGCCTTGTTAATACTGAGGCCAGTGATGGCAGAAAATACATCAGCTGAAGAAATTTTAATGTCAGTCATGAGGATGTCAGAGGGGGGAAGTGATGGAGGAATAGCACCAGAATCATCTAAGGTGGAATTGGAGGAGAAAGTCTGAGCAAAGAGATCTGCTTTATCAGTAGAAGAAATAAATAGCTACAGAGCTATCAGAGTAGAAGAGAGGAGGGAAGGATGATAAGATAAAGTTGCTGGAAATGTTTTTGGCAAGGTGCCAGAAGGAGTGAGAAGAATTTGAGTTGGAGAGTTGAGAGCATTTAGCGCGGATTAAATTATTTTTAGCAGAGCGAAGGACAGAGCATGATTCCGGGCAGAAACATATGACCTCCGTAATGTGCATGGCATACTCAGATGGCTCCCGGCCATGGAAGCATTAATCATTCCAGGGAAAATAAAAGAAGTACTGCCTGAGGGCCTCTCAGTCTGCAGCTCCAAAGTGCCACAATCAACATTTCTTTAGAGGGTCCACAGGCCGTACTGGAGTGATAGGACAGGTTAAGGTGATAAGGTTGTGATTGGAGGAGCCCAATGGAGAGGAAAGATTAACAGTGTAAGCACAAGTTTTAGTTAAAAGGAAGAGGTCAAGTATGTTGGAGCTCTCACCAAGGCGGTCAGGGATACAGGTATGGTGCTGTACAAGCTGCTCTAGGTCATTAAGGATAGAAAAGACATAGGCTTGTTCATCAGGTGGATCAGTGAATGGAGAGGAGAGCCATAGCTGGTGGTGAACATTGAAATCTCCCAGAATGGAGATTTCGGAGAAAGAAGAAATGGATAGTATGTGTTCCATTGTATTGGAAGACAAATTTAGGGAGCCTGAAATGGAAACCAGGCTGATGGGAATGGCCGAAATTACAGTTGACATGAATGAGGTGCTACAGCTGATGAAGGATTTGGGTGTGAGAAAAGCAATGGGACCAGATGGTGTGGCTGGATGGATCCTGAAGGAATGTGCTAACCAGTTAGTGTGGCCAGTTTATGTCATCATCAAGACCTCGCTTGAAAATGGACAGTTACCTAAAGATTGTAAAAGAGCAGGTATTGTGCCAATCTTTAAGGGAGGAGATAGGGAGGATCCACTTAATTATAGACCTGTGTCACTTACTAGTATTGTTTGTAAAATCTGTGAGAAAATTATTAGAAAGAGATGGATAAAGTATTTAGAAGAAAATGATGTGATAACACCAAGACAGTTTAGTTTTAGGGAAGGAAGATCATGTGTTACTAACCTATTAAGTTTCTACAGTAGGGTAATAGATGACGTACAGGAGAGAGAGGGATGGGTGGACTGTGTCTATCTGGATCTTAAGAAAGCATTTGTCAAGGTGCCCTATAGGAGACTATTGTGGAAGTTGAGGACCTTTGGAGGGGTGCATGGGAAACTATTAAAGTGGATGGGGGATTATTTGATAGGAAGGCAGATGAGAACAGTAATAAGAGTCAAGGTTTCACAGTGGAGAAATGTGACTAGTGAAGTACCCCAGGGCTCTGTCCTGGCCCCAATAATGATATATGTAAGTGATATGCCAGAGGGTTTGAATAGTTACATGGGTATGTTTGCAGATGATGCTAAAATTATGAAACATATTCAATGTATTGATAGTTGCAAAGAACTGCAAGAGGACTTGGACAAACTACACAGCTGGAGCCAGGCCAAGAAGTGTCATGTATTAGAATTGAGAATAAGTGAAAGAAGACCACACTGGACATATAAAATGGGCAATGAGATAATTAGTAAAAGAAAGGATGAGAAGGACTTGGGAGTGATTATTCGGGATGACTCGTCACCAGAAAAGCATATAAACAAAATCATTGGGGGAACCTATAGATTACTGACCAACATGAGAGTGGCTTTTAATTATATGGATGAGGAAATGTTGAGGGAGTTGATAGTGACCATGATAAAACCAAGGCTAGAGTATGCGGCTGTGGTATGGTCACCTCATTTGAAGAAGCATATTTGCTGGTCAGTCCTCGAACATCAGAAACTTCGCAAATGGTGTCCCCCAAGGATCTGTCTTGTCTCCTACACTCTTCAACCTATACATGCATGACATACCCACACCCCACACACAACAGATACACATAGCTTCCTGTGCAGACAACGTAACACTTACATGCACACACCAAAATACAAGCACAGCCACACAAATCCTCCAACCTTACCTCAACCCACTACATGAATGGTTCACCACAAACAGACTCAAAATAGCCCCTGCCAAATCTACAGTGACCCTTCTCACAAACTGGACAGCAGAACATAGTCACATTCCACACCTCACCATAGACAACACTCCCCTACCACACACACACACACACTCCCAAAATCCTTGGTGTAACATACAATACATCAATGTCATTTAAACAACACATCACAAACATCAAAAATAAATTAACACCTAGACTCAGTGCCTTGAAGTCACTTGCCCATACAACATTTGGACACAACAAAGAAACCACCACCACAGTATACAAACAATATATACGTTCAGTGATGAATTATGCAAGCCCTGCTTGGGCTCCAAACCTCACTAAAACACACTACAACACTCTTCAGACCATACAAAACAAGACCTTAAAAATAATCACAGGCTACACAGCTACTACACCTACAGACCACCTACATCAAGAAACCAAAGTCAAGGATTATCTAGACATAAGAGGCACCCAAAGTCTCGCTGCAGCCTCCACAAACCCACAACATCCACTACTCTACATGGCAGCACATCCACACACACCAAGGAACATCAAAACAACACCCAACACACAATATCATACACAAATACTGTCATCTCTTCCCCCCTGCCCGCCTCAGACCAGCTTCCAGAAGCATATTCATACTCAGATCACTCGCCGTTCCATTCAGTCACTCAAAGACAACACACAGCTGCATACATGGCCTCCTGATATCCATCCTTCTGAATCCTATCTTCCCCATGAGGACAGGGTCCACCTGGGCAGGCTGAGATGTGGGCATCATCCAGCCCTCTTGAGTTATCAGAAGAGGCTGGATGACTCCGTCGCTGATGCCTGTCCAGGATGTAACACAGCACCCCATACTATTAAGCACATCATGGAAGACTGCATTGTACACAATCACCTGTGCCAACAACACAACATACACTTCTTGAGAACTCTGTGGGAAAGTCCGGTCTCTGCCATGGCCTTCCTTAGGAACTCGGGGCTGTTCGGCCAGACTGCCTAGGGAACAACTACTACTACTACTACTAGAGAGGGTTCAACGGATGGCAGCAAAGATGATATCACGTTTAAGGGAACTCACCTATGAGGAGAGATTGGAAAAACTGAAGTTACCAACACTGCGCAAGAGAAGGGAAAGAGGTGACTTGATCACGATATTTAGAAATGTAAGAGAATTGGAAAGGGTGGATAGATAGGATCTTTTTGTGTTGGATGATGGAAGAACAAGAGGTCATGGATTCAAGTTGAGGAAAAGTAGATGTCATAATGATCTCAAAAGGTTCAGTTTCCTGAACAGAAGCAAAAGTATTTGGAATGACTTAGACGAAGAGGTGGTGCAGGCAAAAAACATTCATGTATTTAAAACTAGATTAGATGAATGTAGATATGGAGACAGGACAACACGTGCTTACCTCAATTCCTGTATACTACAAATAGGTAAATACAAGTAAGATAGTCGAAGAATTTTCCATAGTCAGTAGAGTTAGGGGATACGTATACAGCGCAGATATATTCAGCCAGAGAATGACAGGAAAGCCGAAGCCAGAGAGTAAAGAATTCAGAAGAATCAAGTTCAGGAACACGAAAGCAAGATAAGTCATTGAGTACATATACACAACTGCCACCTGTGGCTTTGAAATTAGTAAAGAGAAAGTAGGAGGATACAGAAAAGGGTTTGCTATCAGTTGCCTCAAACAGCTGAATCTCAGTCAGGAAGAGAAGGTGAGTTTTAGTGGAGGAGAGGTGGTGCTCAACAGAGTGATAGTTGGACGAAAGGCCGCAAATATTGCAGAAATGAAGAAGTGGTGCTCAACAGAGTGATAGTTGGACGAAAGGCCGCAAATATTGCAGAAATGAAGAAGTGAGTCAGACAGTGGTTCCAGGCATCACTTCTTAGGTACAATTTATTTCTGCTCAGATGTACCCCATTTTTTATAGCTTCTGTATGCATCACTGCTTAGGTACAATTTATTTTCTGCACTCCTTTTGCTGTTGATAAAATTCTACTTATATTTCAACTAGGATTACTCATAGTAGGTCCAAGAGCTACAGCTGGTGACAGTAGTATTATGAGTGCTTGGTTGCGTTTCAGTGCTTTTGACCATTGTTGATGTACGTGGCTTTGTATGCCAGTTGTGACCTGGAAATTTTTTCATGCTTTCATTGTACATAAGGCAGACTTAGGAGAAAGACTGGAAGTTATCAAAATACTGACCCACAAAGAAATGTGTGTGATTTGTGTCAGTGCTTGTATGTTTTATATGTACCATCATCCTTATATTTATGGAGGGAAGATTATGGAAGATACTGTTGTTAAGATTGTTGTCCATAACTGATTATTTACATACCAAAAAGCTTGATAGTACACCACCATGTTGTTTTAAGCCACAGAGGGAATGAGATCCTGTTTATGTACAGGACAGTAATTTTTTTTTGCCATCTTTGAACAAATATATAACACTACTTCAGTTCCTTCATGTAGTGCTGCTCTAGGGGACTGCCCTTTCCTCTCTTCCTTCCTTCTTTCCTTCCCTCCTCTTCTGTCTTTCTTTCCTTCATTCTTTTCTCTTTCTTCCGTCGGCGGGTGGCTCTACACTGAGTTACAAACCATTTACTGTGCTGGGTGGTAACTGTGATAAGATCACTGGTGTTTCACTACTTATTTTCATGAGGGCTCTGGTTCAGTTGTGTTATGGGGCTTTGGGTGTTTCTTTGTTAGGGATCTTGGTGTTTTAGGTTTGGTTATGTTATGTGAGATAAGTGTAGGTGATTGAGGTCTCATTGCTCAGGGTCAGAAATGAATTTTTCTATTGGTGTTTCTTTCATGGAAGTGAACCTGATTATTGGCTGTTAGATCCCAGAGTGGGGGGATAAAAGACGGGGATTGACTCTGCAGAGAGGTAGTCAGCTGAGAGCATCAGACATCACGAGAAATGGAGGAGCCAAGGCAGCCAGAGTACGATTTGGTAGAGGAGTCAAGGCACCTAGAGTACGACTGGTGAAGGAGCTGATTTGTCCAAGGCATGGCTGGTGGAGAAGCTGAGGTGTCCAGGGCATGGCTGGTAAAGGAGCCCAGGTGTCCTGAGTATGGCTGGCAAAGGAGCCCAGGTGTCCTGAGTATGGCTGGTGAAGGAGCCCAGGTGTCCTGAGTACGGCTGGTGGAGGAGTCAAGGCACCCAGAGTACGACTGGTAGGGGAGCCGAGGACGAGGAGACTGGGTGGTTATCTCAAGATCTGTACTGCACTTTATATATACTTGTTATGTGAATTAACTTATTAAATGTATGATCATCCTGGTTGTCTATTTTACCCTTGGTTATGCCTAATGCACTTGCAGTCACAAGTTACTTAACGAAACTACTGTATTCATTTGGAGTTTTGTAGTGAACTTCTCACAATTCGGTGCCCGAACAGGGACTTGTTGGCTGTTTTAGTGCTTGGGCTGACCAGGGATTTGATAGGCAAATATGTCCAGTAAATTCGACACGTGCATGAAAGAAGCTCGAAGCCTTGGTCTGGAAGGGAAGAAGGTGTCTGAATATGTGAAATGTGCTCAGGAAAGGGAAGACAGAGCAGCGGAGAGAGAGGCAAAACGGCAACCAGAGGAAACCAAGCAGCTTAAGTTGAGGCTGCAACTGAAGCAGTTAGGTGTTGATCAGGAGGCTCCAGCTTTGTTGCCTGTAACATTCCTACCACCGAAAATTCTACCATATGACAAGGACAGAGACGAAATGGATGCATACTTAAGTCGTTTTGAAAAGGTTGCAGTGGATGCCAAATGGAGTAAGGATTCATGGCCTATCGTCCTTTCCTCATTACTTACGGGTAAAGCGCTCGAAGTGTATGACCAGTTACTCCCCGACCTGTCCAGCAACTATGATATATTGAAGAAGGCACTATTGAAGGCTCATGATTTCACATGTGAAGGGTCTCAGCGCAGATTCAGAAGGTTAAGAAGTATGAGACAGCTCTACAGTTTGCAGATATGTTGACCAAAGCTCTAAATAGCTGGATTGAGTTAGATGGATGTGAAAATTCAGTAAAGGGAGTGAAAGACTTGTTAGTGAGAAAGCAGTTCATGAATTGTTGCCTCTACAATCTTCAGATGTTTTTACGGGAGAAGAAGATCTCCACTGTCCAGCAGATGACAGAGGAAGCTGACCGCTGGATAGATGCTCATGGTCATCCTAGCATTATAGGGGATGGTAGTGGGAGAGGAAAAACTAGCCGGAATCAACTGGTTTGCTGGATATGTGGGAAAAAGGGTCACATAGCTGCTAACTGTTATGAGAAAAGGACAGTGTCACAGAAAACTGGAATGGATGTGCCAGGAAGTAACTCAGATGAGTTTTCTTGTGGAGTTACCGATAATGGGACAGGTGGCCGAACTCTTAATATTGCTGAAGGCTATGTGGAAAATCAACCAACTCTTATAATGCGAGACCAAGGGTGTACAGCTGCTGTTGTTGCACAGAGATTGGTACCAGTGAGACACGAAACTGGAAGAAGAGTTCATCTGAAACTTATAAACAGAATGAGGGATATTATGCCAGAAGTCCGAATTACTGTTTCTACCCCTTATTACAGTGGACCTCTTCTGGCTGCCATATGTGAATATCCATTATACGGACTGGTGTTGGGGAACCTGCCTGGAGTAGCAGATACACCACAGGGCATGCAGGTAGGGCTGAGGGAAGCAAGGAGGATAAGCTGCTGGATGGGCAGAACCATAGTGACGAAACTGTTGGAGCAGCAACAAGATCCCAGGGTAAGGATATTCACAACTGCCCCCGGCTTCTGAAAGTAAGTGATATAAAAGATCTGGCAGTGGCTGATGAATTTTTGAGGGCCCAGACTGAGGATCAGTCACTTGCAAGCATCAGGTCCTATGTGAAGAACAATTGGATTTTCGCTAGGAATGGCAGAGTAACACGGTATTTTATGAGGGGAGGTAGACTGTACAGACAGTTAAGTAAGAATGGTGAGAAGAAAGAACAACTTGTTGTCCCTCAAAATTATAGACAGGCAGTTTTCAAGTTAGGCCATCAAGCAGTGATGGGTGGTCACATGGGTTATGCAAAAACCTTAGGCTGTATCCAAGCAGTGTTTTTCTGGCCTGGGATGTGTGCTGAAAAACAGAGGTACGTCAAGTCTTGTGATATTTGTCAACGGACATGCGATAAAGGATGTATACCTCCAGCAAAGTTGAAGCCCTTGCCAGTGATTGATGAGCCATTTTCTAGGGTCAGCATTGATTTGGTCGGCCCGATCCAGCCCACAGCTTCAGACGGGTCACGATATATTTTAACACTGGTGGACTTTTCCACCTGGTATCCTGAAGCTGTACCTTTAAAGAATATAGATACTGTATCTGTTGCTGATGCACTGATTGAAATCTACAGTCGTATTGGAATTCCGCGGCAGGTGCTAAGTGACAGAGGAAGCCAGTTTGCGTCCACCATGATGCAAGAGGTAAATAGGTTGCTTTCAGTAAAGTCTCTGCATACTACACCTTATCATGAAATGGAGAATGGTTTAGTTCGTTTCGTTTCGTTTCATTTCATTTTTGAACGCTCCAACATGCTTGCATGCGTCGGCCTTGGTCACCTGATGGCGGCTCTCCACGCTGCTCGATCCCTGGCAGCCTCCCTGTTCAGTCCCTTAACCCTTAAGTCACACTTAATGACCTTGTCCCATGTCTTTCTCGGTCTACCCCTCCCAACCCTTCCCCCAATATTAACACCTCTCACCCTCTGTACCCAGTTATCATCCCCCATCCTCTCCACATGTCCAAACCACCTCAGCCTACCTCTCCTCATCACAACACCAATACACTCCAGTCCCATCCTACCTCTCAACTCTTCCATCGTAAACCTAGCCCCCCCAGGCCTTACACGCAGGGACCCACTGCACATCCACCTAATCATTGTCATTTCTGTACATTTAAACCTGCGAATATCCT
>JAGKTI010038195.1:0-10764 GCA_018397915.1 Birgus latro | reverse complement strand
TGATCGGGCTACTCTCCTTCGGCTCCATATTGTTCTCGTTCTCTCCAAACTTGATTATGCTTGCCAAGGTTATTCTTCCGCTTCAGACACCGTCCTCCAACAACTTGATTCTGTGCATCATCACGATCTCCGTCTGGCACTTGGCGCTTTTAAATCCTCCCCAGTTGAGAGTCTGTGTGCTGAATCAGGAGTTCCATCACTTTTCCGCCGTCGTGCTCTACCTTCTCTTCGTACTTATGCTAAGTTGCACTGTTTTCCTCATACTCCTCTGCTTCCTCTCACTCCTGACATAGACATGTTTTCCACTCCTAGAACCAGGCCACCTTTTGGAATTTGAGCTCGTACTCTCCTCTCACATTCCTCTCTTGCTGTTAGTAATGTTTTTTCTTACCGCACATGTCTTTTTCCCCCCTGGCTACTTCCGCGATCTCACATTTGTTCTTCCATATTCCCCTATTCCAAGTAAAATTCTTCTTCATTCTTCGTGCCCGGTTTTCTGACCATCTCTTCCACCATTCCTCTGCAGTCCCTATATACACTGATGGTTCAAAAACCCCGGAGGTCCATTCATTTCGAGATGCCTGGACACACTGCGTTTGAAAGATTGGAGATCATAGGAAGTAGGGAATACAGACAGAGGGAGACAGTTCCAGAGTTGACCAGTTGCATAAATGAAGGACTGGGAGTAACGGTTAACTCTTGCATTAGAGAGTTGGACAGAAAAGGGATGAGAGTTTGTTGCTAGACGGGTACTACGTGCCTGTCGTAGATGTGGAAGGATGCAAGCAGACAATTCAGAGGAACAGTGACCATTGAAGTAGCGATAGAAGAGAGAGAAACAAGCAACAGTGCGGCGAAGAGACAAAGGTTGAAGGGAATCAGTAAGAGGAGGAGAGTTAATGAGACGAAAAGCCTTTGACTCCACCCTATTGAGAAGAACTGCATGTGGGGAGCCTCCCCACACATGAGAGCTGTACTCCATACACGGGCGAATAAAACCCTTGCACAAGGTCAACATCTGTGCAGGGGTAAAGAAAGTTCGGAGTCGACCCATCACACCTAATCTCATGGAAGCAGATTTCACAGGAGATGTAATATGTTCTTTCCAAGACAAATCCCGAGAGAATGAAACCCCTAGCATGTTCAAGGATGATGCAGGACTGAGCTGGACATTATTAAACATTAGTGGGTAATCCTGAGGTAGATTTTGTCGGGTTGATAAGTGTAAGAACTGAGTTTTTGATGCATTAAAATTAACAAGATTATTTTTACCCCAATCAGAGATATGAGCCAAGTCAGACATTAGGTGTACCATAGCCTCATTCCTTGTTTGCTGAAGTAACTGCTACGTCATATAATCAGTCAAGGCATACATAAATATAGTTTGAAGCCTTTATTTCAGGGCAGAAACATTATGTTTTAGAAACATCAGTAATAGTTCATGTGCCATTCATAATAGATAATCTGTTCACAGTCTATCAAATATACCCTTTTCCTTTTCAAGGGAGGAAGAGTGAACATTCAAGTGAGACCCCCTGAGTGAAAGGTGTATATATGTAAATAGTAACTGAACAAAAAGCTTTTATTAAAAAAAACAATAAGACACAAGTGAATTAATATAAATATACAAGTATCCGTTTCTTACAACATTATCATTATAGTTCATATATCTACAATACAAATATATTAATGGTTCTTACTATACTCTTAGCATTGTGATGCATATAAGCATATATCAATTCTAAAATTATCATTTACTCCACTATATGTAACAATTAAATTATATTATGTATCTAAAATATTGTTATACATTGTTATTTTACAAAACCATGTATTACTAGTGTAATTATTGCAAGCTGTCGTAGGTACTTCAGCGGGCGTGACCGAGGGATGTTACGGCTCTAAATTACCATAATACAACGCATAATAGCACAGTAGCGAGGAATGTAGTCTAGTGTGAGAGTGAGCTAGGGGGTGGAATTTTAATGTCGTTTGCAGTTTCTCTGAGGCAAGGTGTCACAGGAAACAGCTTTGCATCCCTCATCGTGGGAAGCTGACCAGAGGAAAACTTACATACATACTTACACACACACACACACACACACACACACACACACACAGGCTTCTAGAACTTTCGACAACTGTATAAGCCACGTGACACTAGCCGTCCTGCACAAGAGAGGACGGGACCTAGAATCAGAATTACGCGAGAGAGCAGGGAGAGAGGAGAAGGAGTTAGGAGGCTGGAGAAAGGAGCGAGAAGAGGGGGGGTCTAACTAGGAGAGAGTGAGTTGTGTGAGAGAGTAGCTAGCAACTTAACACTCAGTATTAACCTCAGTTTCCCCTGAAGAAAATAAAACTACAATCAACCACAGACTCATCTTTAACTTCTCCTTGCGTTGACTACAAGTGACCTGAGGTTAACTTACAAATCTTCCAATGCTCTACTACAGCTCGGAGCCAACTTACATGTATGCTAAATAATTTACAGTGTTATGTACTGTAGGAAATGTTGCAAATCTTGGTTGTCTCTGAGTTGGTAATTGTTCTCTCTCTCTCTAGAGTACACCAGGACTGTGGAGAACTAGATCATTCTCGAGCAATGCAAGCTTATAAAAGGATTAATAAGAGACTAGTTCAGGTTTAGTCGGTGTTCAGTTCAGTTTGAGTGTAGTGCAACAGGACTGTGGAGAAGTAGATCATTCTCAAACAATGCAGACTTATAAAAGGATGGATAAGGGACTAGTTCAGGTTTAGTCGGTGTTCAGTTCAATTTGAGTGTAGTGCAGTGTCCGTGCAGTGTCAGTTTGTATGATTTCGGTACTTGTGAAGACAGTGAATTGTAATAACAGTGAAGTGTTGTCAAGCATTAAGTGTAACAGCAGTTAGAAAAGTTCGTGTAGCTCCAGTGCTTGTGAGAACAGTGAAGTGAAGTTGGAAAGCAATAAATGGAATCATTTGGAAAATTAAGACAGTGAACTTAAGAAGCCAGTGTTTGTTCACAAAACCTCAGCTGATCCTGAGTACTGTACACCTAAAGGCTAACCATAGGAAGAACAACTCACTGGGCAACGTCTTTCCTATACTGAGCTACTGCTGTTGATGCCTGTGGCAGTGTGGGTCGTGGACGTAACAATATGTATTAAACCCTCATCACTTTTCACGTGAGGGTACATCATCCTTACCAGGCAGACGCAGTTATGTCAATGGAAAATTCCTAATTCTTTACATGTATTTACAGTATAGTTGTCCACAAGGGTTAAACACAGTAGCATTTAATTTATTAACCCTTTGAGATTCGAACGATGCGTTTTCAAGTCATCAAAAATCCAGTAGTAGTATTGAGATTTTGATGACTCGAATTCGAGTCATACGAAACAATATATTTTTTTTTTGCATATTTTCCATCTCGTATCTGGCCTTGTTCCACATACATTATCCTGATTATCCTTTTCCAACTATTTGTTTTTACACTGACGAGTACATCAGAGAAATATACATAATAAGTACGTTCTTACCATGAATAATATCGGTATTACCAGCATGGATATTTGCCAGTGTGACAGCAAGAGCTTTCACTTTTCTCTGTGAAAACTGATATAACTTGCATAACCTCTATAACAGTAGAAAGGCAATTTACTGTAGACTGACTTGGTGCTAACAAATTTCACGTAATTCTAATACTTTTTCTTTTACAAATATTTTTCTACAGAAGGGTATGCAATTTTCCCTTTTCAGCTAACTTTACTCGTCCTATTGGTCTTTTAGCTATTGTATTTACCTTTTTCAACCATACTGCGATAAAGAGTAACTATTAAGCTTTAAAACGCAAAAAAATTCATTGATCTTTCTTAAAAAGTTAGTGTACAGCAGCCAATTAAGTACAAATATCACTGTTTGACGGCGCACTCTATGTGAGCCAGGCTGAATTTGGCACAGACACAATCGACGGAGGGCCAAAAATCTCAGAGGGTTAATAATGAGAATTATTTATAGAAAGGAAAACTCTGGGTTATAAAACCGCCTTGAACTAGTCATTAATGCCCTTCGGGTTTTCCATTGCTTTTAACAATAATGACTATTTTAAACAGTAAAGAGCACAACCGCTCTGGGGGAAAATATCTCCCACAGCACCCATTGTATTCGAAGTTACCACCTTAGGATTTTCTGACACGTCCTCATACAGTGACAACCACCATTAGCATTTAACCCGAGGCTTCCCGACAACGTATGGGTACATCGTAAAGTTTTGTCACAGTGACAACCGACGAAGTACCCATACATTATGCAATTGCAAGGTCAGTCACTTGCACATTTTTCAAATTTGACGGGTAATTTTTGGTAGGCATATGTGGGAGTCCTCCCTTTACCCACTGTCAAGCGGGGATACTGCCTGGCCCCACATGACCCCCCCTCCCCCTCCCCCCACACGCCATTTTCTCGGCAATTCACCTGTTAGCAGTGACGTGGCCAGTAAAGACATGTTTGCGCCAGTCTCTCCAATGACGAAATTCACGGTGAAAGCGATTCCTGATGTGGAGGACAGAGGAATAAACAAGCCAGAGGAAGAAACAATAAGAAGTGATGAGGTGGTAATACTGTGAAAGAAGGTGCCATATGTTGATGTGTTTGGTGAGTGAACAATGCTTATATCACTTATATTATTGTATAAAAACCAATATACTCTTGCACTACATAAAAATTTTTACCAAATAAATAAATAAATAAATAAATACGTGCTTTAAAGTGGCTTGAATTTGTTAACCCTCCCATAGTTCATTTTCTTTGAAGCCAGGTACCCTCAGAGAGAATGAAAAGGTAAGGATGGATCTCACCTGTAGCAACATTTATAAGCCCAGAAGGGTGATTTCTCTATGAATTTTCGATGTTTCTTGCCAAGAGCGGAGGTTTGAGCCCCCCCCCCAAAAAAAAAAAATCCGAAATTGGTCGGGACTTGGGGGGGTCAGAGGTGGAAAATCGATCAGGACGGGACGGGTTGATGGCAAACTCAACTAAACACCTCCACTTCTAAAGAACTATAATACAGTGTTATATCTCTGAGCTGCCTCATGTTCTGTCTTATATTTACAGCCTTCCCCTTTAGAAATTTATTATTCTTTCCTAAGTACCAATTTTTAAAATCCATTCTCTCTTATCAGCCATTCTGTTTTAATGTTGTCATTTTCTGCTATATAATAGTGTCATATTTTTGTTTAAAGTCTGTGACTGGAGTCAAGCTTTCACACTGATGACTCTGCATCCCACCCTGTTTTACCACTAAGTCTTTTTTATTCAATTATAGGCTACTACGCCATTACATTAACCAGGGACAGATCGGCCATCTCTCAACCATTTATGTAAAGGTATGACAAGAAATCACTATAGCAGTACGGTATTATCCACAAAGAAATGTCTGTTAATTGCGCCATGAAGCTAAAGGAAATACCCAACAAAATTATTAAAATGCTGTGAGATGAAATGAATGAACATCAGCTGTAGATACGAACTTAATTAAGTAACAAGAAAAAGGCGTGCAGTATGGCAGCCCCGTCTCGTTAAGCATTCAGCCTACTAAAACGCAGGTATTAGTTTAAAAAATTTTACAAGATAATATGCTAGCTACAGTTTCACATATGTGTAAAATACGCTAAATGATGTTTCACTGCGTTAGAAATTGGGATTTCCTCGCCAAAATGGCAACACTTCCAGGTACACACTACGGAGTACTCGAACCTGAGGCTCATATTGAAAGTGGCTTTGGGTTCTTTCGTAACACATCCGAGATAGGGATTTGTTCTGCACATTACACAACAACATTCGCGTTTATATTTTTTATGAAGATGCTGTTGCTACTCAGACTCTGTAAGTAAGGTAAAATACCGATAATTATAGACAAGACAAATTACTTAGTCAACAGTGCTACCAAGCCTCCGATACCACAATGAATAGGGACTAAGGCTCAGCATATCTCTCCCCTCTCTCCCCAGGGCCCAGTCTACCCCTCTGCCCCCTCTCTGGTCTTCGGTCTGGGTGCAATGGTCGCTGGTCTGGCCACACTTCCGCTCCCGGAGACCCTCAACAGAAAACTGCCAGACACCATCGCGGATCTTGAAAATAATCCCTCGGGGCTGATAAGGTACAAAAGAAAAAAAAAAGTTGGTGATGACGGTGACATATTTATTGATTTGATTATTTATTTACTTATTTATTATTTACTATTTATTTACAGGCTGGAGAACTGTGGAGCAGAGAAACCGGAGGAGGAAGGGGAGGCGATGGAGGACGAGGAATTAGAATTGGCCAAGTTGAGGGAGTAACTGATGGATCAGTCACTGCTGATGGTTCAGCGGGTGCAGCATTTTACTGTGAGGGCCGTGCTGAGACATGGAGGCTCCCTTCAGGAGCCTCTGTGTACTAGACTGAGCTTGTCGCCATCCTTGGTGCCCTTAGAGATGCCAGCCTACACCACCATAGGCACCTCATTATTCATACAGACTCGCTCTCGTCACTGCTCAGTCTTCGTGCGCGGCACTTTAAAGGAAATGTTGCCCTGCTGACTTCCATTCTAGTTGTGGCTGACACCATTGCACGCCGGGGCACCGGCATCACTCTTCATTGGATACCCAGCCATGTGGGTATCCGCGGCAATGAAGCAGCTGATGCCGCTGCTCGGCGTGCCACCGCTCTCCCCACTGTAACCTTTCCACTAGGGCACAGCCTCGCGAGTGTTAAAAGGAAAGCCTACACCTCCACCTTAAGGCTCACTCGCGAGGCTCATGAGGATCAGGTTGCTGCTGGCTCACGATCCGCCTCGTGGTTTGCGCGGGCAACTCGCTATGAGCCGCTTGTTGCCCCGCCCCACACCCCCAATGCTCTCATAGTGGGACTCCGCCGCCTCCGGCTTGGGCACCCCTGTTTTTCACAAATATCCGGGCGGCAACCTGATCGTGCCCTTACTGTCACCACCTAGACGACTGGCCTCTTCTACACTATCTTTTGGACTGCCCTTCCACTGTTTCTCTCCGTCTTTCTCTTCGCAACCATCTTGTCAGGCGTGTCTCTCGTTCTGACACTGCTGCTGAGATGGTTGCTCTTTCCCCTGTCTCTTCCCTCCTCTTCACTGTCTCCTCTTGCCCTCCGCCTCGCTAGTCATAGCGCCACTTTCTTGATTTCCTTTCTTTTGTCCGCGTCCGTCTGCTGCCATGCAGCGGACGCTCCTCTTTAATTCTTTATCATCATGATTTGTCACTTACGGGCTCTCCACCCTGAGCCCGTGCCACACCCGTGTGGCGAATATCATCATCATCATCATCATCATCATCAACGCTGCCACTAATGTAAGTAGGCTCCGAGCTGTAGTAGAGCACTGGTCGATTTGTAAGATACCCTCAGGTCACTGATAGCCAATGCAAGGAGAAGTTAAAGATGAGTCTGTGGTTTACTGTAGTTTTATTTTCTTCAAGGGAACTGAGGTTAATACTGAGTATTAAGCTACTAGCTACGCTCTTTCACAACTCTCTCTCTCCTAGTTAAACCCCGTCTTCTCGCTCCCTTCTCCGGCCTCCTAACTCCTTCTCCTCTCTCCCTGCTCTCTCTCATGATTCTGATTCTAGGTCCCGTCCTCTCTTAGAACACTTGCGAGGGTCCTGATGGCATACACTATAATATGCTCTGTCACCTTTCCCCCCAGGCCCTTGCCTTATTATTAAGTATATATAATCGTATCTGGACGGAGGGTGTCTTTCCTCCCTCTTTTCGTAATGGTGTCATTCTCCCATTTCTTAAGCCGGGAAAGCAAGGCCGTGCCCCTCAAGATTATCGCCCCATTGCTCTTACTGGTTGTCTTTGCAAATTGTTCGAGCGTATGATAAATCATCGTCTTATGTGGCTCCTAGAATCCAGGCAGCTTTTGTCCCCTTCACAGTTTGGCTTTCGTAAAGCTCGCGGCACCTTAACTCCCCTCCTAAATCTGGAGACATATATCCGCTCAGCCTTTGTCACTTGGCAATCTGTGGTCGCAGTGTTCTTTGACCTTGAGAAGGCTTATGACACAGCTTGGCGCTGTCATATTTTATGCACAGTTCGTTCTTGTGGGATTGATGGTAACCTTGGGGTTTTCTTAAAGAATTTTCTATCATCTCGTTTCTTTAGAGTCTGTGTTCAGCATACTTATTCAGATCCCTTCCCACAATATGAAGGTGTCCCCCAAGGCAGTGTTCTAAGCACTACTTTCTGTTTATTGGCAGTTAATGGAATTATATCTTGCCTCCCAGTTGGTGTCCGCTCTTCGTTATATGTAGATGATTTTGCAACATATGCCTCAAATTCTGACATCTCTGCCCTCGGTGCTCTTATTCAACGTGCGGTTTCTGCTGCCTCAGAATGGGCTACTTCTCATGGCTTTCGGTTCTTTCCTCTTAAGTCTCATGCTATTACTTTTGCTCGCTCTCATCTTATTTCCCAACCGCCTCTTTTTCTCTATGGCTGTCCTCTCCTATACAAAACCTCTGCTTCCCTTCTCGGCCTTCTTTTCAACTCCCGTCTTTCTTGGAAGGATCATATTGCCTCCTTGAAAATCTCAGCCTTGCAATGCCTCCGTCTCTTACAAACTTTGTCTCATGTGTCGTGAGGTGCTGATCGGGCTACTCTCCTTCGGCTCCATATTGTTCTCGTTCTCTCCAAACTTGATTATGCTTGCCAAGGTTATTCTTCCGCTTCAGACACCGTCCTCCAACAACTTGATTCTGTGCATCATCACGATCTCCGTCTGGCACTTGGCGCTTTTAAATCCTCCCCAGTTGAGAGTCTGTGTGCTGAATCAGGAGTTCCATCACTTTTCCGCCGTCGTGCTCTACCTTCTCTTCGTACTTATGCTAAGTTGCACTGTTTTCCTCATACTCCTCTGCTTCCTCTCACTCCTGACATAGACATGTTTTCCACTCCTAGAACCAGGCCACCTTTTGGAATTTGAGCTCGTACTCTCCTCTCACATTCCTCTCTTGCTGTTAGTAATGTTTTTTCTTACCGCACATGTCTTTTTCCCCCCTGGCTACTTCCGCGATCTCACATTTGTTCTTCCATATTCCCCTATTCCAAGTAAAATTCTTCTTCATTCTTCGTGCCCGGTTTTCTGACCATCTCTTCCACCATTCCTCTGCAGTCCCTATATACACTGATGGTTCAAAAACCCCGGAGGTCCATTCATTTCGAGATGCCTGGACACACTGCGTTTGAAAGATTGGAGATCATAGGAAGTAGGGAATACAGACAGAGGGAGACAGTTCCAGAGTTGACCAGTTGCATAAATGAAGGACTGGGAGTAACGGTTAACTCTTGCATTAGAGAGTTGGACAGAAAAGGGATGAGAGTTTGTTGCTAGACGGGTACTACGTGCCTGTCGTAGATGTGGAAGGATGCAAGCAGACAATTCAGAGGAACAGTGACCATTGAAGTAGCGATAGAAGAGAGAGAAACAAGCAACAGTGCGGCGAAGAGACAAAGGTTGAAGGGAATCAGTAAGAGGAGGAGAGTTAATGAGACGAAAAGCCTTTGACTCCACCCTATTGAGAAGAACTGCATGTGGGGAGCCTCCCCACACATGAGAGCTGTACTCCATACACGGGCGAATAAAACCCTTGCACAAGGTCAACATCTGTGCAGGGGTAAAGAAAGTTCGGAGTCGACCCATCACACCTAATCTCATGGAAGCAGATTTCACAGGAGATGTAATATGTTCTTTCCAAGACAAATCCCGAGAGAATGAAACCCCTAGCATGTTCAAGGATGATGCAGGACTGAGCTGGACATTATTAAACATTAGTGGGTAATCCTGAGGTAGATTTTGTCGGGTTGATAAGTGTAAGAACTGAGTTTTTGATGCATTAAAATTAACAAGATTATTTTTACCCCAATCAGAGATATGAGCCAAGTCAGACATTAGGTGTACCATAGCCTCATTCCTTGTTTGCTGAAGTAACTGCTACGTCATATAATCAGTCAAGGCATACATAAATATAGTTTGAAGCCTTTATTTCAGGGCAGAAACATTATGTTTTAGAAACATCAGTAATAGTTCATGTGCCATTCATAATAGATAATCTGTTCACAGTCTATCAAATATACCCTTTTCCTTTTCAAGGGAGGAAGAGTGAACATTCAAGTGAGACCCCCTGAGTGAAAGGTGTATATATGTAAATAGTAACTGAACAAAAAGCTTTTATTAAAAAAAACAATAAGACACAAGTGAATTAATATAAATATACAAGTATCCGTTTCTTACAACATTATCATTATAGTTCATATATCTACAATACAAATATATTAATGGTTCTTACTATACTCTTAGCATTGTGATGCATATAAGCATATATCAATTCTAAAATTATCATTTACTCCACTATATGTAACAATTAAATTATATTATGTATCTAAAATATTGTTATACATTGTTATTTTACAAAACCATGTATTACTAGTGTAATTATTGCAAGCTGTCGTAGGTACTTCAGCGGGCGTGACCGAGGGATGTTACGGCTCTAAATTACCATAATACAACGCATAATAGCACAGTAGCGAGGAATGTAGTCTAGTGTGAGAGTGAGCTAGGGGGTGGAATTTTAATGTCGTTTGCAGTTTCTCTGAGGCAAGGTGTCACAGGAAACAGCTTTGCATCCCTCATCGTGGGAAGCTGACCAGAGGAAAACTTACATACATACTTACACACACACACACACACACACACACACACACACACACACACACACA
>JAGKTI010038194.1:0-10764 GCA_018397915.1 Birgus latro | reverse complement strand
CGGCGAATCCCTTGATAAACCGCCGGTAATATGATGAAAGCCCCATGAAAGCGCAGACTTGGTGGACGTCCTGCGGGAGGGGTTGGTCGGCGATGGCCCTTAGCTTGACTGGGTCTGGAGAGATACCTTCCCTGGAGACAACGTGACCTAGGAAAGCGATGGAGCGGGCAGCCAGGACACATTTGGTGGGCTTGACATATACGTTGGAACACCTGCCGGAGGCAGTGCAGGTGATCGGCCCACATCTTGCTGAAAACGATCACGTCATCAAGACACGCCAGGTAGACTTCCCAGGTCAGGCCGCTGAGGACGGATTCCATGCGGTGAGAGGTGGCCGGGGCATCGCATAGCCCAAATGAAAAAACATTGAACTAGGAAGACTTCGTATTGCTTGTGCAAAAGGCCGTTTTCTCTTAATCTCGGGGGTGGACGGGGACCTTCCAGTATCCTGACTGAAGGTCCAGCGTGGAGAACCAGGTGGAGCCGTGCAGGGAGTCAAGGGAGTCATCTATGCGGGGGATGGGAGTGGCATCCTTGACGGTGACGTCACTTAGGCGGCAGTAATCTACACAGAATCGTAAGGTGCCGTCTTTCTTCCGGACGAGGATGACTGGGGAAGACCAAGAGCTGGTGGAAGGCATGGTGATGCTGGCATCCAGCATTTCGTGGACCTGTCTGTCTTCTTCGGCCCGTTGGTTTGAGTTCTTCCATTGGGAGGGTTGCCGAATAGGGGGCCCGGTGGCGTAGATTTCGTGGGCCAGGTATGTTGTATGTCCCAAGTCGGTGGGGCCCATAGAGAAAAGGTCTTGATATTCAAACAGTTGGTGGTGTAGGGTCTGTGCTTGATGGGGTGACAGGTGATCGTGTAAAGGAGGAAGGGGGGAGGGGTTTGAACTTGGGGGTGGGGTGTTGCAAGGCTCAAGGGTCACCGATCTGTAGCCCTCTTGGCAGGGTGAGAGATGTGGCCACCAGGTTCACCACTTTGATGGCGTTGAGTTGTGGTGGCAGGAAGGTTGGCGACATTAGGTTGGTGGAGCATGGCCCTGTGGGGACCTTCGGAGAGAAGAGGGAATGGGTCCCCACGGGCTTGTGGATCTGCAGCCAAGCTTCGTGGTGGGGAAGAATAGTGAGGGTGGATGCAATGGTTGCAGGAAAGGTGGGGCAAGGGGGAGGAGGAGGAGGGTCGTCTTGGGGAATGGGTTGGGTGTCGTCTTGTTGCGTGCATGTGCAGAGGGCTGGGGGCTGTCGAGGGGGTGGCTCGAAATGAAGTCGTCTCTCGTGGCAGTCAATGTAGGTATGTAACTTCTGGAGTAAGTCCAGCCCCAAGTAGCCATCGTAAGCACGGCACAATGAGTCAAAAATAATGAAGGGATGGTATGTGGAGGCTGGTTGGTGAGTCTTTGTTAGTAGGGCCCGGGTCTCCCCACAGATAGGCAAGGTGCCTTCCCCCCCGTCTATGAGGTGGGCTGAAGTTGGGAAATGGAGATCGAAAGTCTTCTTATGACGAGAGTAGAAGTGCGTGTACAGGCAAGACCTGGCGGCTCCCGTATCTACCAGAAGTCTTGCTTTGACCCCCTGTAGCCTCATTTTTCATAGACCGGTGGTTGGTACTTGGTCATAGTGGCCCCCGCCACCATTGGGCGGTGCGGGGGCGGTCCTAAAAATCCAGCGCCAAATCTATGGTGCGGTCCCTGTTGCCATCACCTGTCTTACAGCTGGGGTCAGGTTCCTCGATGAAAGGGAGGTCTCGGTTGGCAGGATTTTCCTCTACCACCAGCATTTGGAGGCGCCCTGGGGGATTAGCTCTCACTCCGTGTGCCACCTTTAGTTGTTCACGTATATCATGAAGTGGACAGCGGCTATTACAGGAAGTGATCTCCTACAGGTTAATTGTGATGAGGTTGGAATTTTCCTGTGGCGGTGGCTGTTTCTTGGTAGGGTGGGCTCTTGGGGGAGCCGAGGCCGGGATGCCTGATGTCGGGGCTGGATGGCGCTGGGGTGGTAGAAAAGGGGGTTTCATAGGGACACGGTTAACGACCCTGATGTGTTGTGTGTCTGGGCATGCTGCGAGGAGGCGGCGAATGAGTTGGACATTGCGGTCCAAATTTCCTGTTGGGTCATGTTTAGTGAAATGTTCTCTCACTGTGCCCGGAAGGACTCTAAGGAGAGCGTTGAATATGTGCTCGTCCTGGACCTCTGTGTCGGCATCCGGGTAAGCGGTGGTGACAAGTCGCCGAGCTTGGATCAATGTGTTGTCCAAGTCACCGTCATATTTCAAGGCATCGAGTTGTGACATCGGAACAACTTTCCCTAATGATGGGGTGACAGCCTCTGTTACACTTTTTGTAAATCTAACCCACGTGAGATCTGGGACTATTTTTGGTGATATACTAGCTACCGCCTTTCCCAAGTGAGGTAGAGTGACAGCTATTTTCTCTGTATCATTCTCAAACCCAGTGCCTAACAACGGCTTGACCAAATTTTAGTATGTAGTGATGTCACATTGTTCTGGATCGAATTTTCGTAGGGGTACATGTGTTTTAGCAGCCATTTTGAGGAAAAAAAAAATCTTTTTCCAGTCCTTCCTTTCCTTTCGACTGTTCGGGTCAAGAACCACCGCTAGCCACAAGTGTTATGCTACGTATTTTTGGGCCGGTCTCTCGTCCCTCAAATTAGCAGGCTGTAGTGGATCCCTATTCTAGATCGGGTCGGCAGTTCTTAGGGAAGGACTGGACACAAAAACAAGGCAGTGACTGTTACACACATGTATTACAAAATCTTTCCAGAGACAATAGTACATCAATTTACATACATCAGATGCTGGGTCTGCCGGGAATGGGTTAACACAAGGTTTCACTTAACTGAAAGTCTGTCTCTATACTGGCTTAGGGAGATTATGGTAGTATTTACCCAGCACGTATTGCACTCAGATTACACTTACAATTCAAGACACAGGAAAGCAGTTGTTACAATTTCCCTTCGAGTATAGCATTGGACGGCACTAATACACTTGTACAATTTACGTAAACACCTGGTGTTAATTAGACACTCACCTGGTCGGCTGCCTACCTCGACTGGAGTCGGCCGCGTTACAATACACTGAGAGGGGAGGCTGAGGTATTTCCGTAGTACTTCACTGGCGTGCCTCTACACTGGGGGGCGGGAGGGGAATTACACCAACAAAGGAATGACACGATTAAAGTGATGTGATTATGTTAGTCACTGTGGCGTTTTCTAGTGTGCCGATGTACTGGGTTGGGGTAAGTTAACCCGCCGAGTTCTGACCAGTTTTTTACCCAGCCAACCCCCAGATCCCGACAGATTTTCGACTATTTGTTTTTTGGCTGAAACCTTCGCTTTTGGTGAGGAACATCGAATATTCATAGTGAAATCGCGATCCTGAGGTAAAAAAATGTTGATACAGGTGTCACTCAACCTTAAGTTTTCCTTCTTTTTCAGGGTACCTGGCTAAGAAAACGAACTATGGAAGGGTTGACTAATTCAAGCCACTTTAAATTCCGTATCTATTTCATTTATTTGGTACGAATTTATGTGTAGTAAAAGTCTATAATGGTTTTCACACAATAATATAGGCATTTATAAGCATTGTTCACTTACCTAAATCCCCAGTACAGTATATGGCACCTTCCATTATGACATTACCACCTCATCACTTCTGTTTGTTTCTACCTCTAGCTTCTTTGTTTCTTTGTCCTCCACCTCATGAATCACTTTCGCCGTGAATTTCGTCATTAGAGAGACTGTGGGGCAACATACCTTTACTGGCTAGGTTGCTGCTAACAGGTGAATTGCCCAGTGTGGGGGGAGGGGGGGAAGGGGGGGTTAGGAGGGGCCAGGCAGTATCCCTGCTTGACAGCAGGTAGAGGAATGTCTCCCACATATGTCTACCAAAAATCACCCGCGAATGTTGAAAAATGTGCGCACAATGGGCCTTGCAATTGCGTGACATACGGTGTACGTCGTTGGGTCTGTCCCCGGAAAAAGTAGCGACGTACACCGTACGTCGATGAGACTCGGCGGGTTAACACAGACCAAGGGAATGGCACAGTCTATACGATATTATCATTCTATAAGCCACTGAGATATATCACTCACTGAGGGGATTTCACGGGATTTCACGGGACTCCACTCGAGGTAAATGCTAAACCAGGGGGACAAACGTGCCTGTTAAATCCTACACTCGGGATTCCTGGTTTATCATTTACCTCGAGTGGAGTCCCGTAATTCGCTACGTACATGTACAATAGCTCACACTATTTGGGTTCACTTAATATTCTTTCACTGAAGAAGTGTTGGTATGTTCCTCAGTCTGGAGGAACGACAGAGTGGCATGCCCTGGTGGAGGTCCCGCACACAGACAAGGGGCTAATGGCTCGGCCCGAAGAGGGCCATGAGATGGGCCCGACGTCAAGTCCGGGAGGGACTCAGAGTGGTCCCACCGACAAGTAAGTCACGCCCAGGTGTTCGGGGCAACTCTCGGTGTGATTGGGGACCCAGGAAACAAGAACCTGGGGTGGCTGGACTGCGACAACGGCTGGAGGGCTGCGGCGCCGTCAGGATAGCCGCTCTGGAACCTCAGGCTGGGGGAGTGGTGGACCAGTCTGGCCGTCGGCTGCCACGTCTGCCAGGACTCTGCCTATGCTGCTGTTCACGTGACTGGAGTAACAGGGAACCAAGACCTCGAATGAGGCCTCGCCACGGCTTGGGGGACTGGTCCTCTGGGGCTACAGGATCTCCTGTGGAAGAGAAGCGGACAGTAGCTGGCTCAAACTCTGGCCTGACATGACTAGTGGCCAACGTCATAACGGCTTGAGAGACTGCAGCTTTCTGGCAGCTAAAGGCCTGCTTTACCTCTGGCTGGATGTGACTAGTGGCCAACGTCGTAGTGGCACAGGGGGTTGTAACTCTGGTACGGCTATTGGCCCGTACCGTAGAGTGAAGAGGACTACTAGCAGAGGGATGGACAATGGCCGATCCTGCATCAAACCTAGTTCGGCTAGTAGCCGATACTGCAGCGCTGCTCTGGGGGGCACAACCACATGTGGCGGACGATGTTGGCCTGTCCTGCCCGACCGACACGACTTACGGCCTGTGTCATGGCCCTGTGGTGGGGAAGCAACTGCGTAATGGACTGAGGCCGGTTTCCCCCCCGAACTGGATACGACTATCGCCAGTACCACGGCGTTGCGAGGAGTAATTAACTCCACCCCTTACCTGGCGAGTACATTTCTGGCTGGAGACTAGGTGGTGGTGACTGCTATCTTCCCGGGGCATTGGTCGGAGGTAAGAGGGGCGCTGGGGAAAGGTACAGGTGTGTCGGTTTTGATTTGAGCTGCGTGGTGTTATCGGCGGGACCCTGGTAGTACTGGGGGGGGGGGGGGTGCTGGCTTCGGCCATCGCGTCGTCTGCAGCGTTTACCTGTATTTCAGGGGAGGTGATGGTTATGTTAGCATATTGTAGGGTGGAAGTCATGTCGATTGGTTGGAAGATGTCATAAGAGTGATTACGGACTGCTTGGTGGTAACGAGTGGCGTAAGTGATGACTGACTCGGAACTGATGGCACAGTAGTCTGGTGCTTTGTAGAGATCACTAGCAGGTACGGAACAGACCAAAGATCCAGGACACTTGATGGTGACAGTGATGGGGACAGTAAAGAAGTACTGGACGTGCTTGATGTGAGCATGGTGGACTGGGAGTTCTAGAGCTGGGATAAAGGAACAGGCCAAGTATACTGTATGGAATGGTTGCAAACTAAGGCAGACGCACAGGGTGTAGTGCTGCTAGGGAAGATAGCTAGAAAGTGGGCAGCACATAGCCAAGAGGTAGGGGTAAGGGAGGAACATTTCTGGAGTTCTGTGTAGGAGAGGAAGGCAAGGGAGAGATGGTCATGGGAGAGCAGGAAATATTCTGAAGGAACAGAGACATGCAATAAGGAGTTGTTGTATTGGAAGGGAAAGGAGATGATATGGAAGAGGTTGAAGGTGATGGCAGAACGTAGAGGAATATCGCTGACGACATATTTGGTGAGAATAGTGGCCTCGAGTACTAGATAGTAGTAGTCTAGAGAATAGTAGGAAAGTACTGGGGACAGACCGAAGGTGGAGTGAGCCCATTCTAGTACAGAACTTAGAGCAGAGAGAGGTACTAAGTCTGCAGTGACACGTCCATCAATAGCAACGACTAGGATACGAACCTGGGTAGAGACTTGAGAGAGTAGAGAGTCAATGGCTAGTTGGAGATTATCCATGTTTAGTTTGAGGTAGAAGGGCTGAGAAACAACGTTGAGATTTGAGAGGTGTTGTTTTGAGATTTCGGTGAAGTTGTTCAGAGTGTAAGTTACTTCATTTAGGTGGGTTGTAATCTTCTGTAACATGGCGTGTTGGATCTTGATGACTCGGTGTTAAGAATTTAGGGCTGAAGCTAAATGAGCTAGATCAGATTTGAAGCCAGAATGGTCACAAGCCGAAGTCAAAGAGACCTTGTTTCACACGACCTACGGGTGTCTGAATGGAAAATGTGTTATTGAGCTAAGTGAATTTGTCATTTATGTATTGCAACTGCCAGAAGAGTGAAAGGAAAAGATAGTACAAATACTGATTCGGGTTGTGTTTCCCCATGATGGCTGAGAGATGGGTCTTGATTTTGTCTAGCTGGTGCACAAAAGCAGGTAGGGCAATGGCTACGTCAGCCAGGGGCACAAGATCGTAGCGCAGGGAGACTACATCCTCGACCAACATTACCTCGCCTCCCTAGCCGACCAAGGCCCCGGGACGTACTCCACCATCTTCCTCACCCAATCCAGACCCGAGGAGGGTCAGCACTGCCAGCAGGTAGACCGCTATCATCGTACCTAGATAATAAGGATAGAATTAATGGGAGAGGTCCTGGAGATGCTGACGGGCAGAACGCAGCTTGGATCGATATTGATTGGTTGATGAATGAGGAGATGTAGGTGGAGATGGAGGAGACTGACAGGTAGGTGGAGATGGAGGAGACTGACAGGTAGGTGGAGATGAAGTAGATTGAGGGATTTGTGGAGTAGGACAGGTAGCAGTGGGCTGTGCAAGTGACTCTTCCAACACTAGGCCTCGTGGTGCAGGCTTTAGATTGCCTGCATGGACCCATTCGGTATCTTTAGTGGATAGGTCTTGTATGTGAAATTTGTTACCCTGTTGAGTGAGCACGTGGTGGAGACCTATCAATTTGTCATCCAATTTAGAGGTGCACATATGGGAATGAGCAAAGACTAGATTGTCAATGTTGATACTGATAGGAGAGGCAGATTTATGTTGGCGTTGTATCATGTCCTCCTGAGACGAAGCCAGTTTTGATTTTACATAGTGATTGATTGTTTGGAAGTTGGCCAATTAAACTTTTACATATTCATCGATGTTACAGATAGGGTCTGGCTTTGAGGCTAACAGGGAGTGTGGTAGGTCTTTCTATTAAACCCAAAGAGTACAAAGAAGGGGGACTCGCCAATTGATGCGTTGATGGGGCCATTGATTGAGGATGCCACTTGGGGTATCCATTCATCCCAGGACGAACTATGGGAGCCTAGATGTCTGAAGCAGTCTAAGATTTTTCTATCATGGCGCTCTACAAGGCCATTGGAAGCTGGATGGTTAGGCACAACATTGCATTTATTAATTTTAAACCGGCAACAGATCTCATCCAGGAGACTATTGCTGAACTCAGTACTGTTGTCGGTAAAGGGCGCGTCACACTTAGCCGAATATGTTACCGAATCCAGGTAAATTGCAATGCGGCTCCAGTTCGCGAAAGAATTCGGGAGCTTCTTGGGGTGTTCTGCTGAATACAGCAGAGTTTGTGGAGGCAGACGAAAAGATATCGAGTGCAATATCTTTTCGTCTAGCTCTCACAAATTATTATTTGCGTACAGTGTATGTATGATGTGCTTACGAGGTTAGTAGAAAACATACAAGATATGGAACGCATACGCCCGGGATGCGGAAGGTTCGGCAGGCAAGTCAGGTCAAAGAATGGTGAATGCAATCTACGAATCCCACACGCAAAGCTAAGAAACACATAAGCATCAAGTACACATGACAACCGAACTTTCATCCAATGACCCGAGTCATAGACGTATAAGTGACGAATGATGAATGCATGGGAAACGCAACAGAAAAATGCACACAGAATATTCCAGAATCACGGCAACATTGTCGTCACGTAATCAAGAATTGTGCACACGATAACCTTCCCCATGTACTCGTGGATTATGGCCTCACACGTGTCATCAGCAATGTCTGATATGGTATTTGAGGCCACCCGAAAATTACAGGCCATGCTCTTGTAGGTTTCCCCTGTGGCTAGGATGGCCAGACATAACCCAGGTTCAAGGGCCTTCCTCATAAACGTATCCTGCCTTTCAATCCTTGGTGTTACGTGATAACCCACCGAGTCCCACCGACGTATGATGCACGTCACTTTTTTTTTCCGTTGACAGACACACCAACGTGCACACACGTCAGTCAGTTGCAAGGCCCGTCGTTTGCACATTTTTCAAGATTCGTGGGTGATTTTTGGTAGGCCTATGTGGGAGACCTTCCTCTACCTGCTGTCAAGCTGGGATACTGCCTGGCCCCACCTGACCCCCCCTCCTCCCCCCACACTCAGCAATTCACCTATTAGCAGTAACCTGGCCAGTAAAGATATGTTACCCTACGGTCTCACCAATGACGAAATTCACGGTGAAAGTGATTCCTGAGGTGAAGGACAAATAAACAAAGATGCTAGAGGGAGAAACAAACAGAAGTGATGAGGTGGGAATGTCGTAAAGGAAGGTACAGTCTCCAGCAAAAAAACAGCGACCGGCTCGACGAGCAGGTTAGTATATGTGGCATCACCGCACCCCCTGTTTCACTCCCCCCTCCCTCGTTCCCATTCATTCGTCTTCCCTCCACCCTCCCCATCCAAGGGCAAGAGAGTAAGGCCTACTCGCATTGTCTTAACTACTCTTCCATCATCCATTTGCCTTGGGAAATAATGGTTTTGTTGTGATAACGAATAAAAATACATTACACCGTGTTTTACTCCATAGTATAGTTATATATACACCACAATCTGAAAGCAGGTTGATATAAAATAGTACTATATTCGTATGAGAGTTAGGTCTGTAATCATAAAATTTATCACTTTGACGGTTGTATCCAGTTAGTGTGAATGTGTAACATGAAAGCGTCGGAAGCTATAAGTAGATGTTTCTAGTGGTCGGTGGTGTGTGTGGGGTAGCTTGCCGTCATAAGTTGTGGTGAGGTAATGGGGAGAGGGAGATGGGGCCGGGGTCGACGCCTCGGCCTGGGGTGGATAGTGTGTGTGTGTGTGTGTGTGTGTGTGTGTGTGTGTGTGTGTGTGTGTTCCACCAAGGCTCATAAACACGTATTTATTATCACCATGAAGTGTTCATTACAATATTGTCCACTGCACCATATATTAGTGATATTTATAGTTTTATGATATGGCAAATAAGCATTTAATAATCGGTCCACAGTAAGACCTTTTTTTCTAAATGTTATTCAATCAGATACGCAGTGCAATTGCGGATTATAATACAGTAGAGGATGAACGTATTCTTTGACTCTGCAGAGTAAGTCAGGCTAAAACACCAGATGTCGCACTAAACATTCAATATTGTCACTATATCACATGACAGCGGATTATAATACAGTAGAGATTGAACGTAGCCTATGACTCTGCAGGGTAAGTCAGGCTAAAACATCAGATGTCTAGTAAAACATTCAATATTGTCACTATACCACATGTTATTAATTGTAGGACAACTGTAAAAAGGCGATAGCAAAGGTGGTGTGGGTGGTCCTACTCAGTGTTGACAGGGGTTACCTTATCACTCCTCCAGTTACTCACATCATTACAGTATCATATAAATCCAATGTCTGACCCCGTTTTTTCATATCGTTTTAAAATGTGTTCTTAAATACAGTCAGTTAGTTTTCCTTATTAAATACTTGCATAACCAAAGCCGTTTGTCCATTTTAACATCCTTCTCTCTATGTGGCAATTGACGTTTCGGCTGACGATAATTAATGGGAAAAACCATGGCCACACAGAGATAGAGGAAAGTAGTAACAGACATGGGATACAAGTTGAGGAGCAAATCATCATGAAGTTAACCTGACCGCTACGTCTATTATGCTGCTAATAATAACACTGACCAGTGTGAACTGTAACTCGTCAAACCTTTGTTGAAAACGTTCTCGTTGAAAACGAATGAACTGAATTATCTTCTGTTTCTTTTTTTTTCTTTTTATGGCACGATAATGCTGATTAGCGTAAGCTGCAATCGAAACAACTTTGGTTACTGTGCAGATCATCCATTCGGCCAATTTATTTATTGGTTACCTTTTTCGAAATACGCCGTTTTATAAACATTTGACTCGCGAATTACACCTATTGCAGTTATAACTTTATAAGGCACGGTTATATTCCCGATATTGTTATCAGGTGGTGGCGGGCCTATTGTGGAGTGAGTGGCTGTAAGTGGCTGAGGCATAAAGACCTTTTCCGGATTACTTTAATATCACAAGTGGATGTAGCACACTAAACTCCATCAGAAAATACTACGTTTTTTTGTTAAAATCGACCAAATAGTAAAGACGAATAATAACCCTAAAACCAGACGCACATGCTCAAACAAAAGAACCAGACAGGTGATACACACAGACCAACTAACGATCCAAACACACTTATTCACCTCCGTA
>JAGKTI010038193.1:485-10764 GCA_018397915.1 Birgus latro | reverse complement strand
TAAGGAACTGAAGCCGCTTAGCTGCCTCATCCAGATCGTACAGGTTTGCCATGTCTTCGAAACGAGCTATAAATGGCTCGATTCGCTCACCTTCCTTGTAAGAGGGAAGCTTGAGACATGGAGTTGCTAGAAAAGGTGCTGAGAGAGCAGTAGTGGAGGTTGGATTAGCTGCACCCGGTGTGCCTGAATCCATGGTGTCTCACTTTAGCTTTAGGACAGCTCGTGTTCACGTGCTCTCTCTCGATCCTCGCGCTCGGCACGCTCCCGTTCTTCACGTGCCTCGCGTTCAACACGCTCATGTTCACATGCTTTGTCACGCTCTCGTTCCTCGTACTCACGTAGTTCTTTCTCATGCTCACGCTGAATTTTCCGCTCTTCACGGGCAGCATTTTCACGTTGCTGCTCGTAATTGAAGCGCGACAGGACATAATCTCGAATTTCCTTGGGGTTAGTAAGCCCCATATCCTTAGCTTCTTGCGCGAATGCACTGGATTCCATCGTGCTTAGTTTGAGACTGAGTGACAACTGAGACTGATAAGTAAGAGTGAGTAAGTGATTCAGTAATAATAATTCCAAGCTAGGAGTTTATCCTGGCAAGGTCGCCAGATGTCAGGGGAATTTTTGTCTTTCAAAAGATAATGTAATATTTCAAAAGATAATGTGATATTGTATAATTCGAGTATACAGTATATAGCTATGTGTGCTAAGAATGACTATCAAGTCATTTACTTCGAGAGAGTAGACTCGTGAAATCAAGTAGCGATTTCACTTTATGCTGGCTTACTTCGCCAATTCTCTAGAGTCGAGAATTTATAGACTTTCTCAACAGTACACAGCAGAGACTAGACGCTCAAGTAGGCTGTAATATTGTACCATTGGCCTCTGAGAAAGTTAGTTTCTCCCCTTAACATTCAAAAATGATAATAATAAAGATAAACAGGATCTTGGCTGAGCCAAACTCCTAGCTAGCACAACGGATTTAAGGATTAATGCCAAAAGCTGGCCTAAGTACTAGTCATGATTTAATACAAAGAGTTGTGTTAACGTGGAGTAGCAAAACTGTATTAAATATGTGGGAAAATTAAACATGACTGTTACATTTAACAAAGCTCAAAAAACGAACTGTAAATTTATTGAATACAAGTAAATAAATTTACGTTACATGATTCCAATTAAAATCAAAGAAAGGGAAATGCACTCACTCAGACACTCAGACAGACAGCTAAATATCTCAAAAACTTAAGCCTAGGAAAACAAGAAAATACTAATCGGTATAGATGAGACCGAGCTGCTGCGACGATCACCAAGGGGTGGGAGCTACGACGATACACGCCAACACAAGCTGAGATCTGAAATCGCTAAGAAAATCACTCGAGCCTTTATGCGAGGCGTACCGCACGGACCGTGTCTACAGACAGACTGAGCTCTGATTTTGAGTACACGGCGCGAAGAGCGTGTGAAGGGGCGTGACCGGCGTAACGGCCCAGAGCGGGACCGATAATTCAAAAATTATCGCTCAGAGGAATGCACCGCCCGCACATAAAAACAATCACTCGCGGAAGAATGACGAAAGTTTTGACAACTTGATGCGAATACAAGCACGCGAGCGGATGGTTTGAGAGAATGAGCGAAAGATCGTACATTTCATAATAATTCGTTCCTCCCGCAAAATCACTCGGTCACAATTTACTTTACATGATTCCACGATGTAGAAAATTCGTGACAGGTATTTGCCACAGTCATACCAGGCAAGGGGCAGAACCGGCCACAGTCCGTTCCCCAGTTGCATCCCTGCTGCAGGGCTGCGGCATGGACGTGTGTCGGTCAGGTAGGACAGGCCACCAGTCATCCGACTCCTGTAGTCGTTCCCCCCAGAGTAGCACCACAGCATTGGCCACAAGCCATGCTGGATACGAGGCAGGATCGGCCATCGTCCGTCCCTCCGCTACTGGTTCTCCTCGCTCCACGGTACAGGCAATTAGCCACACCAGAGCTACAACCCCCTGGACCACTCTGACGATGGCCACTAGCCGCGTCAGGCCAGAGGTAAGACAGGCCATTAGGCGCACTGAAGCTGTAGTCCACTGTGCCACCACGATGTCGGCCACTAGCCGCACCAGGCCAGAGGTAGAGCAGGCCATAGTCCGCTTCTCTCCCACAGGAGATCCTGCTGCTGGCAAGGCCTCACCCGAGATCTTGGTTCCCTGCAATTCCACCAGTGCGAGCAGCAGCTGAGGCGGAGCCCTAGCAGACGTAGCAACTGACGACGGGCCCCATCAACTACTCCCCCAGTCCAAGGTTCCCGTGTGACGACCCTGAAGGCGATGCCGCCCTCTAGCCGTTGCTGCAGTCTAGCCACCCTGGGTTCCAGTATCTTGGGTCCTCAGCCACCCCGGGAGTTGCCCCAAACATCAGGGCGTGAACTGAATCTCTGTCAGACTCGACGTCGGGCCCGTCTCCTGGCTCTCTTCGGGCCAAGCCCTTAGCCCCACGACTATGTGTGGGGCCCCGCCCAGGGCATGTCACTCTGCCCGTCCTCCGGACAGAGGAATCGACCTGCGGCCCACCAGTGATAGCACTTCTAGACCCAGATCTATGTATACGGTAGTTTGTACAACTCGAGTGATTCCGTATAGTGTATTCTTGTGGTAAAGTGACCAGGAGCCCAGAGTATAAGATTGGATGAGCCCACTAGTGATTCTGGTCTAGTGTATATCCCGAGTGGAGTCCCGTGCCCCCCCCAGTGAATGAAACACAACAGTGACTAACAGAACAGTTATATTGTATCGATCGTGCCATCCCCTTGCTTATTAAAACTTCTCCCTCCCTAGTGCACTGGCACGCGAGTGAAACTCGAGTGAAACACCACAGTGACCAACAGAAGAAATTATATTATGCCAGTTGTTCCACCGCTTTGTTTATTAAAGACCTTCCCCCCCCCCAGTGTACAGGCACGTTAGTTGTGATATGTCTAGCCACCTCCGAGTGTCTCGCTAGAATACCGCAGTACCCCCTCACAGTGTATCGTAGCGCAGCAGACTCCATTCGAGATAGACTTCCAGTCAGGTGAGTGTCTGTCAACACCTGGTGTTAACGTAATTGTATCTTTGCATCGGTGCCGTCCAGTGCTGTATGAGTTTGGGAAATTATAGCAAGTGTATTCCTGTGTCCAGAATTGTAAGTGTAATCTAAGTGCCATAAGTGCTGGGTGTATATTACCATACTTTCCCTGAGCCGGTATAGAGACAGAATTCAATTCAGTAAAAACCTTGTATTAACCTGTTTCTGGCCAACCCTGTATCTAGTGTATCTATTGATGTAGTATTTGTCTCTGGGAAGATATTCATAATACGTGTGTAACAATTCACTGCCTTGTTTTTATGTCCATTCTTTTCCTTAGAATTGCCGACCCGGTCTTGAATAGGAACCCGCTGTAGCCTGCATATTTGGAAGGACGAGTAACCATCTGAAATACGTGGCATAACACTGGTGGTTAGCGGTGGTTCTTGACCTGGACGGTGGGAAAAAAGGACTGAAAAGAAAATTTGGAAAAATGGCAGCCAAATCACATGGACCCCTACCAAAATTCAACCCAGAACAGTGCGACATCACTACATACTTAGATATGGTCAAGCCATTGCTTGACATCGGGTTTGATAATGATAGACAGAAAATAGCTGTCACTCTACCTCACCTTGGAAAAGCGGTATCTAGTGTTGCACTGAAAACAGTCTCAGATCTCACATGGGCCAGATTTGTAAAAATAGTAACAGAGGCTATTACCCCTTCATTAGGGAAAGTTGTAGCAATGTCACAACTCAATGCCCTGAAGTATTATGGTGACTTGGACAACACAGTGATCCAAACTCGGCGACTCGTCACCGCCGCGTACCCGGATGCCAAAATAGATACCCTGGATGAGCTTATATTTAACACCTTCCTCAGAGACCTCCCGGGCACAGTGAAAGAACATATCAGTATGCATGACCCGGCAGGAAATTTGGACCGCGATGTCCAACTCGTCCGCCGCCTGCTGCAGCACTCCCCGCTACACAACACATTGGGGTCGTGAGCCGGTTCGGTTCCCCATGAAACCCTCCCCACTACTTCCTCAACTCCATCCAGCCCCGACACGAAGCGTCCCCGCCCTGGCCCCCCCAAGAGCCCGCCCCACCAAGAAACGGCCACCACAGAAAGAAAACAGAAACCTCATCATCATCAATCCATGGGAGTTTACAGCCTGTAGCAGCAGCTGTCCACTTCATGACATACGTGAACAGTTGAAGGTGGCGAGCAAAATCAGAACCAACCCACCGGGGCGCCGCCAATTGTCGGCAGTAGGCGAAAACCCCGCGAACCCAGCCCCCCCCCACTCATTGAGGAACCGGACACCGACTGCGAGCCAGGCGATGCTGACATTGATGAGGCCCTCGAGCTTACGTTGGATTTTTAGGATCGCCCCCGCATCTCTACAAAGTACCGACCCCCGGTCTACGACAAAATGAAGTTACAGGGGGTCAAGGGAAGACTTCTAGTAGATACGGGAGCCGCCAGGTCCTGCCTGTACACGCATTTTTACTCCCGGCACAAGAAGGTTTTTGGCCCCCTTCTCCCCACCTCAGCTCACCTTGTAGACGTGGGGGAAGGCCCCTTGCCAATCCATGGGGAAACTCGGGCCCTACAAGCCAAGACCCACCAACAAGCCTACACCTACCACCCCTTCATTGTTTTCGACTCTTCCTGTCGTGCCTATGATGGCTACTTGGGTTTGGACCTTCTCCAGAAGCTACACACCCACATCAACCACCATGGGAGGCGGCTTCATTTCCGACCGCCCCCCCAACAGCTCCTAGCCCTGTGCACGTTCGCACGACAAAATGATCCCCCCTCCCCCCTTTTTGCTGACCCCACTTCCCCTCCTTGTCATGCCCCAGCTTCCCCCTGCTTCACTTTCCCTGTGACCATTGCGTCCACCCTCACCATTCCTCCCCACCATGAAGCTTGGCTACAGATCAATAAGCCCATGGGGACCCATTCCCTCTTTTCCCCCTAACATCCCCACCGGGCCCCTCTCCGCCTGCCTGATGTTGCCAACCTTCCTCCCGCCACACCTCAATGCCATCAAAGTGACGAATCTGGCGGCTACACCCCTCACTCTACCAAGAGGACTCCTGATCGGCGACCTAGAGGCAGCTGAGCCTTGCAACACCCCGCCCATAAGTTCAAGCCCCTCCCCCCTTCCCCCCTTACCCGATCACCTGTCCCCCCATCAAGCCGAGACCCTGCACCACCTACTCCTTGAATATCAAGACCTTTTTTCTACAGGGCCCGCCAATTTGGGACATACAACATACTTGGCACATGAAATTCACACCACCGGGCCCCCCATTCGGCAACCCTCCCGCCGGAAAAACCCACACGAGCTGAAGAAGACAGGCAAGTCCGCGAAATGCTGGACGCCGGCATCATCATGCCCTCCACCAGCCCCTGGTCTTCCCCTGTTGTCCTGGTTCGGAAAAAGGACAGCATCCTACGATTCTGCATCGATTACCGCCGCCTGAACGATGTAACCATCAAGGATGCGACTCCCCTCGCATTGACGACTCCCTGGACTCCCTGCACAGCTCCACCTGGTTCTCCACGCTGGACCTCCAACCGGGATACTGGCAGGTCCCCGTCCACTCCTAAGATCAAGGGAAAACGGACTTTTCCACCAGTAATGGGAAACATTATCAGTTTAATGTTCTTCCGTTCGGGCTGTGCAACGCCCCGGCCACCTTCTCCCGCCTCATGGAGTCCGTCCTCAGTGGCCTAATCTGGGAAGTCTGCCTGGCGTACCTCGACGACGTTATCGTCTTTAGCAAGACGTGGGCCGACCACCTGCACCGCCTCCAGCAGGTGTTCCAACGAATAGGCCAGGCCGGGTTGAAACTCAGGCCCACTAAGTGCATCCTAGCTGCCTGTTCTGTCGCCTTCCTAGGGCACATTGTCTCTGGGAAAGGCATCTCTCCAGACCCAAATAAGCTGAGAGCCATCGCTGACCAACCCCTCCCGCAGGACGTACACCAAGTCCGCGCCTTCTTGGGGCTCGTGTCGTATTACCGGCGATTCATCAAAGGGTTCGCCGACCTTGCAAAGTCACTACACGACCTCACTAAGAAAGGCGAGCCATTCATCTGGAGCGACGACCGAATAACAGAGTTTAACACCCTAAAGGAAAAACTCGTCTCGGCCCCCATCATTGCCTTCATGAACTATGGCCTTCCCTTCAGATTATACACTGACGTCTCGCTGGTAGCCATAGGCGCCGTCCTGGCGCAGGTCCAGGAAGGGCGTGAGCACATCATTGCTTGTGCCAGCCGCACCCTAAATCCAGCCGAACGAAATTACGATGCTAATAAGCATGAGTGTCTGGGTATCGTATGGGCCCTCGACTACTTCAGGGCTAACCTATCCAGGACCAGGGTCACCGTCATCACAGACCACCAGTCCCTTCAGTGGCTCCGACAAAAAGCCACTCAGAATGCCCAGCTCCTCCTCTGGCGCGAAGGGCTCGAGGAGTTTGACTACAAGATTGCCTACCGACCCGGGAAACTGCATACCAACGCCGACGCCCTCTCCCGCTTACCAGTACAATCCCTACTCCACCAGTCCGAGCTGATCCGGCTCTGGCAGGACAAAGACCGGCCCCCCTGGATTCCCCAGCACCTGTTTCCGAAACTTCACCTGCAAGGGGACCAACTTTTACACCATCGGGACGCATCGTCCTGGACCCAGACTCCGCGATAGATGTCCTCACCCACCTCCACTCAGACAATGGGATCCACCTGGGTACGAAGAAGTTAACCCAGGTTTTCAACGACCTCTACTGGGCCGGGATCCACCTGGGTACGAAAAAGTTAACCCAGGTTTTCAACGATCTCTACTGGGCCCCCAACCCCACTACTCTCGCCCAGCATGTCACTCAGGCGTGTCGGGCATGCTGCCTAGGCAAGGACATCACCCGTCCTGCGGGTCTGGCCAGCAAGATCTCTGCCCACAGACCTTGGCAGTTATTGTCTGTCTACGTTGTCGGCCCCCTGCCACCTAGGCCCAGCTACAAATACATCATTACATTTGTTGACGTCTACTCCAAATTCCAGATCGCTTGTCTGGCCAAGGAGCACTGCCGTTGCCATAGCTGACGCCCTCATGCGCCACGTCTACCCCTACTTTGGTGTCCCCCAGGCCATTCACTATGATAACGTCCCAGAGTTCATGGGGCAAATCTGGAAGGAACTGTCCACCCTATTCAGATTCTCAATTTCCCACTCTTCCCCCTACTGGCCCCAAGAAAATGGGGTTTGTGAAAGGAGTCACCAGACCCTGTTAAATCAAATCAGGATCTGCATCCAGGATACCCAAGATCAAGATTGGCCTGGACATGTCAAAATTGTCCAGTGGGGAATTAACACCTGCCCCCGTGATGACGGCATCACCCCCCATGAGCGGGGTTTCGGCGAGGCACCCCTCCTCCCTCTCCGACAGCACCTTCAAACCCCCACCCACTCCCCAACCGCCGACCCCCTACAACACCTAAAGCGTTGGTTACAGCACCTGCATGCACACCAAAACACCCAACCCCTGCAAACCAGGTGACAAGGTTTTTGTTGCACAACTCCCCACTCCCAACAAAATTGCTCTCCGCTTCCTGGGGTCTTACACCATCACTAAAGTTCCCAACCCGTTTCAGGTCATCGTCAACTGCAATGGACCTGCCCGCACCTACAGGAATCGCCACGTCCGTCCCGCCCCAAACTCCCCCACCCCCGCCGCTCCCTCCCCGACTCCCCGAGCCAGACCGACGTCTCCAACTCCCCACGAAGGGCCGTTTTCCTACTACTCCTCCCCATCCCCATCCCCGCCGGTCTCCACCACCCCCTCACCACCCAGAACTTCTGCGCCACCCCCATGCAGTACACCTACACCACCACCACGTTCCCCCGCAACCGCCATGCTGTCTACACAATGTGGTCAGCCCTCACCCATGGGAAATTCCACACCAACCACCTCGCGCTCCGCGGCCAACCTAGCCAGCGCCCCACCAACCCCGACAACCAGCCACGCTACACCTCCTAGCTCCGTGCCTGCCCCCGCTCCCCCACCTCACTCCCCGTTGCTGCTCACTCCCCGTTGCTGCTCACTCCCCATCTCACCACCACGACCACCCGTTCCGGCCGTGTCTCACACCCACCAGCTCGTTACATCTCCACACCTACACCCACCCCCTTGCCCTCCAGCAGCCAACTGCCCACCCCACCCCCTAACACCACCCCAGTAACCATCCCTACTCCTCATCTCGCATGGAAAAACCCGCCCCGCCGCACTCCCAAGGGAACACCACCTCCATGCTTCCCCGGCGATATAAACCACGCCGGACTGCCTATAGCCAGCATTCGCCTCCAAACCACCACCACCACCACCACCACCATGTGCATCACAAGGATAACCTGTATCCCCACCTTCAGGCAACACCAACGTGTCCAGAGCACACACCACTTACTGCAACTCCTCCAGCAGGCGAACCACCCTTCCACTCTTCGTGTCACCTACTTCCGACACCTGCAGCCCAATATACTGACCGACCACTGGACCACCTTCCTGTATCACCTCAAACCTTTCCACCAAACGTCCAACATCAACCTGTACCACCTCCAGTCACTGGGTCGTGACTTTCTTACAGGGGAGGGTGGTGAAATATGGAAGTTAGGGGTGAAGGCTGCAGACGACGCGACGGCTGATGCAGATGACACCAACCCCCCCAGCCCCCCAAGGACTACCGGGGGTCCGCCACGGACACCGAGCGGCTCGGAACAGGAACGGCGTACCTGTATCCCTCCCTGACGCCCCTCTTACTCCCAGCCGACGTCCCGGGAAGGTAGCAGTCACCAGCGCCTAGTCTCTGGCCGAAAATCCACTCGCCAGTTTAGGGGTGGAGTTTGCAATTGCAACTCCACGCAACACGGCGGTATTGGCCACAGTCATACCGGGCAAGGGGCAGAACCGGCCACAGTCCGTTCCCCAGTTCCATCCCCGCTGCAGGGCCGCGGCACGGACGTGTGTCAGTCAGGTAGGACAGGCCACCAGTCATCCGACTCCTGTAGTCGTTCCCCCCGGAGTAGTGCCACAGCATCGGCCACATGCCATGCTGGGTACGAGGCAGGATCGGCCATTGTCCATCCCTCTGCTACTGGTTCTCCTCGCTCCATGGTACAGGCCATTAGCCGCACCAGAGCTACAACCCCCTGGACCACTCTGACAACAGCCACTAACCGCGTCAGCCAGAGGTAGGGCAGGCCATTAGCCGCACTGAAGCTGTAGTCCCCTGTGCCACCACGACGTCGGCCACTAGCCACGCCAGGCCAGAGGTAGAGCAGGCCATTGTCTGCTTCTCTCGCACAGGAGATCCTGCAGCTGGAGAGGACCCTTCCCCCGAACTGTGGCAAGGCCTCACCCGAGATCTTGGTTCCCTGCAACTCCACCAGTGCGAGCAGCAGCCGAGGCGGAGCCCTAGCAGACGTAGCAGCCGATGTTGGGCCCCGTCAACTACTCCTCCAGCCCGATGTTCCTGTGTGACGACCCTGACGGCGATGCTGCCCTCCAGCCGTTGCCGCAGTCCAGTCACCCCGGGTTCCAGTATCCTGGATCCTCAGCCACCCCAGGAATTGCCCCGAACACCAGGGTGCGACTTACCTGCTGGTGGGACCTCTCCGAGTATCTCTCAGACTCAACATCGGGCCCGTCTCCTGGCTCTCTTCAGGCCGAGCCCTTAGCCCCACGACTACGTGTGGGGCGATCATGGGGCCCCGCCCAGGGCGTGTCACTCTGCCTTTCCGGACGAAAGAATCGACCTGTGGCCCACCAGTGATAGCAAAACAGATGGACTTTACCAGTGTGTGCCTTCTAGACCCAGATCTATGTATACGGTAGTTTGTACAACGCGAGTGATTCTGCATAGTGTAATCTCGTGGTAAAGTGACCAGGAGCCCAGGGTATAAGATTGGATGAGCCCACTAGTGATTCTGGTCTAGTGTATATCCCGAGTGGAGTCCCGTGCCCCCCTCCAGTGAATGAAACACCACAGTGACTAACAGAATAATTATATTGTATCGATCGTGCCATCCCCTTGCTTATTAAAACTTCTCCCTCCCTAGTGCACAGGCACACGAGTGAAACACCAGTGACCAACAGAAGAAATTATACCAATCGTGCCACCCCCTTGTTTATTAAAGACCTTCCC
>JAGKTI010038192.1:0-10764 GCA_018397915.1 Birgus latro | reverse complement strand
CTCTTTCTCTAATCATACCTTCTAGAACTCTCTCCATTACTTTCATTATCTGATCTAAGAGCTTTATACCTCTGTAATTTCCCCTTTCCAGGGCATCACCCTTCCCTTTGTACACATTTACAATTACACTCTTCAGCCAATCATCTGGGACAACACACTCATATATAATCCTATTTATCAGGTCAGTGACTAACCTCACCCCAATATCTCCCGAGGCCTTCAACATTTCGGCAGTCAACCCATTTGGCAGTCCCAAAATTTTCTGCAGCTAAGGAAAGGAAGAAAGAATGGTTTAACAACGGATGTAGAATGGCACAAGAGGCAAGAAAATGAGCATGGAATAAAATGAGAAGAAGGTATAGTGAAAGGGCTTGGGAGAAGTACAAGCATGTAAGAAGTGAATATGTAAAGGTGCAGAGAGAAGAAAGGAAATACGAAAAAGACATTGTAACTAAATGTAAAAAAGAGGCAAAACTGTTTTGTACATTTGTAAATGGTAAAATGAAAGTTCAGGACGGTATACAGTAATCTCTCTACTATCCGAACGACCACTATCTGGTGACCTCACTGTTCGGACATCGTAGGCTGATGGGGGGGGATCTGTTTTTTTTCGACCGCGCCAGTTTGAATTTCCCGTGCGCGCCGACCAGCTCCCATCCTGCGCTGCCCCACTCCCCCTAGTTCTCTCTCAACTCCTGTGAACTGTGGACGGCTGTCTGATCGTTTGCGGTATATTTCGTTCTTGTTTAAATAATTATAAGTCACATTGCTAAGGATTAAATGTAGTTAAACACTGGATTACTGGACATGCTTCAAGAGCAATTATGACCACTGTAAAAACCTTAGAGGTGGGGGTAAACAACAATCATGGACATGTAAGTAAACATTGTCAACTGCTAAATATTTTCCATAATTACTTCTAAATCCTCATTCTCTGGTTACATTTTATTTACTTCATGCTTTATGTCCCATATTTGAATGCACAGGCTGTGAAAGAGGTGATTTTCTCAGTGATTACCATGTCTCTTACATACGTTCACTATCTAGTCAACTGGTGAACATTTTTTCCCTACACATCTCTAAATCATAATTTTTCTGGTTACATTTTATTTACTTCATGCTTTGTGTCCCATATTTGAGTGCATAGGCTCTGAAAAGGTGATTTTCTCGGTAATAATGATGTCTCTTCCTTACGTTCATTATGTAGTCAGCTGGCGAACACCCTTGCCTTACTCACCTCAGAATCATAATTTTTTGGTTAAAATTCGATTAATTCATGCTTTGTGCCAATTATTTACGTGAATGGGGTCTTTAAATATTTAAGTGCTATGCATGTCCGGTAGGAAGGTAGATAGGTGGTTTTCTGATTTAGGTTAGGTTAGGTTAGGGTCAAGAATGTCCAGTGCAGCTGGTGAACAGTGAACACCTTTGCCATACTTAACTCTTTTTCTGGTAACAGTTCATTTATCTGATGCTTTGTATCCCATATTTCAGTGCATAAGATGTGAGAAATGATGATTTTCATAGTGATTGCTTCGTCTAATACTTACTTACACTAACCTGCCAACTCGTGAACACCCCTCCCTTACTCACCTCAAATTCATCAATTTTTGGTTAAAATTTGATTAATTCATGCTTTGTGCTAAATATTTATGTGAATGGGGTCTTAAATAAGTGCTATGCATGTCCGGTAGGGAGGTAGGTAGGTGGTTTTCTGATTTAGGTTAGGTTAGGTTAGGGTCAAGAATGTCTGGTGCAGTTGGTGAACAGTGAACACCTTTGCCATACCTAACTCTTTTTCTGGTAACAGTTTCTATATTTGATGCTTTGTATCCCTTATTTTAGTGCATAAGATGTGAGAAATGATCATTTTCATAGTGATTGCCACGTCCGATACTTATTTACACTAAGCTTCCAACTCATGTTCGAATATCTATGCTTTACTTTCCTCAAAATCATCATTTTTGGTTTAAAATTCAATTAATTCAGGCTTTGTGTCCATTATTTAATGCATACCGTGTAGGAAAGGGTGATTTTCATAGTGATTTCCATGTCTGATACTTACTTACACTTGCTGGCAAGTTGTGCGTACCTATGCCTTACTCACCTCTAAATCATCATTTTTTTGTTAAAATTCAGTTAATTCATGCTTTGTGTGCATTATTTATGTGAAAGAGGACTTAAATAAGTGCTGTGTATGCCTGGTAGGGAGGAAGGTAGGTGGTTTTCTGATTTAGTTTAGATTAGGTTAAGGTCATGAATGATCAGTGCTGGAGCTTCAGGGCCACTATCCGGACAAGACCACTTTCCGGTCATGCCTTTGTCTCTGTTACGTCGGATAGTGGGAAGATTACTGTAATACGATTGAGGGATGGAGATGAAACATACGAAGGAGAAGAAGAATTGTGGGAAATAATGAACAACAAACTGCAGTCAGTCTATGTGTTGGAGGAGGAATTTAGGGAACCTGAATTGGAATCCAGGATGATGAGAATGGCAGATATTAGAGTTGATATGAATGAAGTGCTACAGCTGATGAGGGATTTGGATATGAGAAAAGCAATGGGACCAGATGGTGTGGCTGGATGGATTCTGAGGGAATGTGCAGACCAGTTAGTGTGGCCTCTGTATGTCATCATTAAGACATCACTGGAAAATGGGCAGGTACCTGAAGGTTGGAAAAGAACAAGTATTGTGCCAATTTTCATGGGAGGAGATAAGGAAGAACCACTCAGTTACAGACCCATATCACTTACTAGTGTAGTTTGTAAAATCTGTGAGAAAATTATTCGAAAAAGATAGATAAAGCATTTAGAAGAAGATGATGTGATAACACCAAGACAGTTTGGTTTTAGGGAAGGAAGATCATGTGTTACTAACCTAAGTTTCTACAGTAGGGTAAGAGATGTCATACAAGAAAGAGAGGGATGGGCAGGTTGTGTGTATCTTGATCTCAAGAAAGCATTTGACAGGGTTCCATATAAGAGACTGCTGTGGATGTTGAAGACCTTTGGAGGGGTGCATGGGAAACTATTAAAGTGGATGGGAGATTATTTGATTGGAAGGCAAATTAGAACAGTGATAAGAGACAAGGTTTCACAATGGAAAAACATGACTTGTGGAGTACTCCAGGGCTCTGTCTTGGTCCCAATAATGTTTCTGATATATGTAAATGATTTTGCAGAGGGATTGAATAGTTACATGAGTATGTTTGCTGATGATGCTAAAATTATGAATCATATTAAATGTATCATTTCGTTTTCGTTTTCATTTTTGAAGGTTCCAACATGCTTGCATGCATTGGCCTTGGTCACCTAATGGCTACTCTCCATGCTGCTCAATCTTTGGCCGCCTCCCTGTTCAGTCCCTTAACCCTGGGGTCATGCTTAATGACCTCGTCCCATGTCTTTCTCGGTCTACCCCTCCCAACCCCTCCCCCATTATTCACACTTCTCACCCTCTGCACCCAATTATCATCCCCCATCCTCTCCACAAGTTCAGATCACCTCAGCCTTCCTCTCCTCATCACAACACCAGTACACTCCAGTCCCATCCTACCTCTCAACTCTTCCATCGTAAACCCAGCCCCCCCAGGCCTTGCATGCAGGGACGCAGTGCACATCCACCTAATCATTGTCATTTCTGTATGTTTAACCCTGTGAATATTCTCTTCCTTTACTGCCCAGGTCTTACTACCATACAGCATCACACTTCTAACACATGCTGCATACAAAGACCCCTTAGTACGTAAGGAGAGTCCTCTCAATGTCAGGAGAGGCAACAGCTCCCTGAACTTCTTCCAACCACTTCTCACCCTAGCAACCGAGCTAGCTCCAGCCCCACCTCCAATACATAACATGTCTCCCAAATAACAAAACTCTTCCACACACTCGAGAGACTCGCAAGCAAGTTCAATCCTTTCACGCCTAACAATCTCAACCTGCTCTCCCCGACATGCCGCACACATAAAATCAGCATTATCTCGCAGTCTACCTGTAATACCACTACATCTCTTGTGCACCCATTTATCACAGACACTGCACAAGATGGAATTACTTCCCACACCTTTGTGGCAAACTGCACATGGCCACTCTCCCTCTCCTCTGGCTGTACTGCCACCGACTGCCACCAACTCTAGATATCATTACTTTTGTTTTATCTGCATTTACCCTTAAGCCCTTGTGCCCCATACCATCTCTCCACTTCCTAAATCTTTCCTCTGCCTCCTTTTCATTCTCTGCAATCAACACCAAATCATTAGCATGCAACATCTCCCATGGGAGTCCATCTCTGAAGTCATGTGAGAGGGCTTCAGGTACCATGATAAACAACAAGGGACTCAAAACTGACCCCTGATGCATACCAACATTCATGGAAAACTCATCACTCAAAACTCCATTCACTCTTACCTGGGTGCGAGCACCCACGTAGCCTACATGGCCATAACCACTCTAACCATCCGCTCTTCCAACCCAAGCTTTCATATTGCCGATTTCACCACCTCTCTAGTTTTTACAAATCAACAAAAACAAAATACAGTTCCCTTTTCTTTCCAATATATTTTTCCTGAAGCTGTCAAAACAATGAATATGGCATCAGTGGTCCCCCTGCCTGGCATAAACCCTAATTGCATCTCATCGATATTCACTCTTTCTCTAATAATACCTTCAAGAACCCTCTCCAATACTTTCATTATCTGATCTAAGAGCTTTATATCTCTGTAAGTTCCCCTTTCCAGGGCATCACCCTTCCCTTTGTACGCATTTACAATTACACTTTTCAGCCAATCTGGGACAACACACTCATGTATAATCGTATTTATCAGGTCAGTGACTAACCTCACCCCAGTATCTCCTGAGGCCTTCAACATTTCGGCAGTCAACCCAGACACATCTGCTGCCTTCCCCACCCGCATCCTGCCTGTTGCCTTACAGTAGGAGTGTCAATCAAAGGCCAAGGGCCAAATACTGGATCTGCTGGCTCCAAACCTTCCCTGCTCCAGTCAAACTCCTCATTCAACAACCAGTTATAATGCTCTCTCCATGCACCTTTAATATCCCCACTGTTCACCACTACCCTTCCTTCATCATTCTTCACACACTGCTCATCTACAATATCCCGATTATCACACTTCACCTGGTTTGCCACTCTAAATATCATATTTTTCCTTTCCCCATGATTTAGATTATCAAGTAAAAGTCTCTGTGACTCAGACTTCACCCTGTATACCTCTCTTCTAGCCCTATGCTTGTAGCCAAGTACTCCTCCCTGTTACCACCATTCTTCCATTCCCGGAAAAGCCTTCTTTTCTCCTTAACTGCGGCTTCTACACCCTTATCCCACCACCAAGTTACTTTATGTCTTGGTGGGTCTCTTGTCCAACCGCATATTGCATCGGTAACTCTCAAGAGGTTATTCTTAAGGGCTCTGTACTGTTCATTAATGCCTCTGTCTACAGCTTCCTGTTCAGCCACCACTCTCCTCATCTCGCTATAAAAGGCATCTCTTACTGTTTGGTTTCCCAGCTTACATAGTTTCAACTGAGGTACATATGTCCTCCTTCTCATCACTCGTTCTTCAAGCACCATGTCACAAATCAATAGTTTGTGCTGCTGCACACACTCCTCGCTTCCTAGAACCTTAATATCCCCCACTAACCTCCTATCAACCCTCCTGATCAGAAAATAATCTATCTGAATGCTATTTTCCCCGAACTCGTACATAATCAACCTACTCACTCTTTTTCTAAAATGTGTGTTGCACACAACCATCTCCATAGCCTCCCCAAACTCGAGTATTCTTTTCCCTTCCGCCAGACTTGGAAAATGGATTTTAATGCCAAGAAGTGTCATGTATTAGAAGTGGGAATGAGTGAAAAAAGACCCCACTGGATGTATAAAATGGGCAATGAGATAATTAGTAAAAGAAAGAAGGAGAAAGACTTGGGAGTGATTATTCAGGATGTCTTGTCACCAGAAAAGCATCTAAACAAAATCATTGGGGGAACTTATAGATTACTGACTAAGATGAGAGTGGCTTTTAATTATATGGACGAGGAGATGTTGAGGGAGTTGATAGTGACTATGATAAGACCAAGACTAGAGTATGGAGCTGTGGTATGGTCACCTCATTTGAAGAAGCATATTGATAACCTTGAGAGGATTCAATGGATGGCAGTGAGGATGATACCATGCTTAATGGAGCTCACTGACAAGGAGAGATTGGAAAAAATGAAGTTACCAATACTGCGCGAGAGAAGGGAAAGAGGTGACTTGATCACAATAGAAATGTAAGAGAATTGGAAAGGGTTGATAGAGATGATAGAGAGGATCTTTTTGTGTTGGATGATGGAAGAACAAGAGGTCATGGCTTTAAGTTGAGGAAGAGTAGATGTCTTAATGATCTTAAGAGGTTCAGCTTCCTGAACAGAAGCATGAGTATTTGGAATGACTTAGACAAAAAGGTGATTCAGGCAAAAAAACATTCATGTGTTTAAAACTAGATTAGATAAATTTAGATATGCAGACAGGACAACATGAGCTTAGCTCAATTCCTGTATACAACAAATGGGTAAATACAAATAGATAAATACACACACACACAAGAAAAGAGCATTAAAAAGGAAGCAAAGAAAATAATCAAAAACAATCCAAAAGTGGTCAAAGATTCAGCAGACATCAACAAATCTATGGTAATCACTGGTATTGAGGAGGAGGAAATAAAAAGTAAGATTTCGAGAGACAAAAGGGAGATGGCAAATGTAATGAACATATTGAAGGAAGTATCAGAGTAAATCTGTAGTAAAGACACAGAGGAACACAAAAGGCTAGAGAAATACTAGAGAAATAAATCAAGGCCTCTGAAAGTAACCTTCCAGAGTGTAAACACTGTGGAGGAAATACCAAAAACTGCAAACAAACTTATTGAAAAAGAGGATTTCAAAAATTTATGGATAAAAAGGTGCCTAGCTCAAGAGGAACTAGTTTTACTGAAAGAGAAGAGGGAGGAGGCAAAAACAAAGAATGAGGGAAGATCAGAGGAGGAGAAAAACACATTTTTTTTTTACAAAGTAACTGGATTGCAGGTACGAAAGTGGTACATAAACAGGAGGGAATAAAAAGGAGAAAGGTAGTAGACCCAAGTCATGACAAGTATGTGTGTGTGTGTGTGTGTGTGTGTTTTTAATCCAAAGAAGAAGGAACCAAAGGCCATAGGCCCGCATACTGTTCCTTCCAAGAAAAAACAAAAAACAACATGAAAGAGAGCCAAATTCAAGATCCATTCATTTCGAGATGCCTGGACACACTGCGTTTGAAAGACTGGAGATCATAGGAAGTAGGGAATACAGACAGAGGAAGACAATTCCAGAGTTGACCAGTTGCATAAATGAAGGACTGGGAGTAACGGTTAACTCTTGCATTAGAGGGTTGGACAGAAAAGGGATGAGAGTTTGTTGCTAGACGGGTACTATGTACCCATCGTAGAGGTGGAGGGATGCAAGCAGACAATTCAGAGGAACAGTGACCGTTGAAGTAGCGATAGAAGAGAGATAAAGACGCAGCAGTGCGGCAAAGAGACAAAGGTTGAAGGGAATCAGTAAGAGGAGGAGAGTTGATGAGACGAAAAGCCTTTGACTCCACCCTATTGAGAAGAGCTGTATGTGGAGAGCCTCCCCACATATGAGAGTTGTATTCCATAATGGGCGAATGAAACCAGCGTACAAGGTCAACAACAACAACTGTGCAGGGGTAAAGAAAGTTCGGAGTCGGCTTAGCACACCTAATCTCTTCGAAGCAGATTTCACAGGAGATGTAATATGTTCTTTCCAAGATAAATCCCGTGAGAATGAAACCCCAAGCATGTTCAAGGATGATGCAGGACTGAGCTGAACATTATTAAACATTAGTGGGTAATCCTGAGGAAAATTTTGTTGGGTTGATAAGTGTAAGAACTGAGTCTTTGATGCATTAAAAATAACAAGATTATTTTTACCCCAATCAGAGATACAAGCCAAGTCAGCCATTAGGTGGGCCATGACCTCATCCCTTGTTTGTTGAAGTAATTGCTGAGATGGACGTTGCAGAAACCGAATGGAAAGGTGAAGGGTGGAACCATCAGCATATGAGTGGATAGGGTTACATGTACAGCTTAGAAGGTCATTGATGAATAAAAGGAAGAGAGTTGGTGATAGGACAGAGCCCTGAGGAACACCACTGTTGATAGGTCTAGGAGAAGAACGATGGCCGTCTACAACAGCGGCTATAGAACAACCAGAAAGGAAGCTAGAGATGAAGGCACAGATAGAAGGATAGAAATCGTAGGAGGACAGTTTGGAAATTAAAGATTTATGCCAGACCCGATCGAATGCCTTTGAGATGTCAAGTGCAATGGCAAAGCTTTCGCCAAAGTCCTGAAAGGAGGATGACCAGGAGTCTGAAAGGTAGATGAGAAGATCGCCAGTGGAGCGTCCCTGACAGAACCCATACTGACGATCAGAAAGAAGGTTGTGACAGGAAAGATGCTTTAAGATTTTTCTGTTAAGAATTGACTCAAAAACTTTAGAAACACAGGATGTTAAAGCAGTTGGACGATAATTAGAGGGTTGGGAATGGTCACCCTTCTTTGGGACTGGCTGAATGAGAGCAAACTTCCAGCAAGAAGGAAAGGTACAAGTTGAGAGACAAAGGCGAAAGATTTTACCTAGGCAGGGTGTAAGCACAGAAACACAGTTTTTGAGGACAACAGGAGGGACTCAATCTGGTCCATATGCCTTGTTAGTACTGAGGCCAGTGATGGCAGAGAATACATCAGCTAAAGAAATTTTAATGTCAGACATGAGGAAGTCAGAGGGGGGAAGTGATGGAGGAACAGCACCGGAATCATCTAGGGTGGAATTGGAGGAGAAAGTCTGAGTGAAGAGATCTGCTTTATCAGTAGAAGAAATAGCTACAGAGCCATCAGAGTAGAAAAGAGGAGGGAAGGATGATGAAGTAAAGTTGTTAGAAAGGTTTTTGGCAAGGTGCCAGAAGGAGCGACAAGAATTCGAGTTGGAGAGTTGAGAACATTTAGCACGGATGAAATTATTTTTAGCAGAGTGAAGGACAGACTTAGCACGATTCCGGGCAGAAATATAAAAAAGATGTGATTTAGGGGTAAGTTGGCTCTGGTGCATTTTATAGGCCCTCTCCTTGTTGCGGACAGCATTAGAACAAGCGTGATTAGACCAAGGCCTCCTTGCATTAGTCAGAGGATATGAGAAAGGAATGTATGCTTCCATGCCCGAGAGAATAACCCCTGTAATGCGCAAGGCACACTCAGATGGCGCTCGGCCATGGAAGCAATAATCATTCCAAGGAAAATCAAAGAAGTACTGCCTGAGGGCCTCCCAATGTGCAGCTCCAAAGTGCCACAGACGACGTTTCTTTGGAGGGTCCACAGGCCGTACTGGAGCAATAGGACAGGTTAAGGTAATAAGGTTATGATCGCAGGAGCCCAGCGGAGAGAAAAGGTTAACAGCATAAGCAGAAGGATTAGTTGTTAGGAAGAGGTCAGGTATGTTGGAACTCTCTCCAAGGCGATCAGGGATACGGGTAGGGTGCTGTACAAGCTGCTCTAGGACATTGAGGATAGAAAAGATGTATGCTTGTTCACCAGGTGGATCATTGAAAGGAGAGGGGAGCCAAAGGTGGTGGTGAGCATTGAAATCTCCTTGAATGGAGATTTCAGAGAAAGGAGAAGTGGATAGAATGTGTTCCATCGTAGAAGTAAGATAGTCAAAGAATTTTATATAGTCAGTTGAATTAGGTGATAAGTAAACAGCACAGATATATTTAGTCAGAGAATGACAGGACAGCCAATGCCAGAGAGTAGAAAATTCAGAAGAATCAGGTTCAGGAACATGAGAGCAGGATAGATTCGTTTTCGTTTTTGAAGGCTCCGACATGCTTGCATGTGTCGGCCTTCGTCAACTAATGGCGGCTCTCCACGCTGCTCGATCTCTGGCAGCCTCCCTATTCAGTCCCTTAACCCTTAAGTCACATTTAATGACCTCGTCCCATGTCTTTCTCGGTCTACCCTTCCCAACCCCTCCCCCAATATTAACACTTCTCACCCCCTGTACCCAATTATCATCCCCCATCTTCTCCACATGTCCAAACCACCTCAGCCTACCTCTCCTCATCACAACACCAATACACTCCAGTCCCATCCTACCTCTCAACTCTTCTATCGTAAACCCAGCCCCCCCAGGCCTTGCACGCAGGGACGCACTGCACATCCACCTGATCATTGTCATTTCTGTACATTTAAACCTGCGAATATCTTCTTCCTTTACTGCCCAGGTCTCACTACCATACAGCATCACACTCCTAACACATGCTGCATTCAAAGACCCCTTAGCATGTAAGGAGAGTCCTCTCAATGTCAGGAGAGGCAACAGCTCCCTGAACTTCTTCCAACCACTTCTCACTCTAGCAACCGAGCTAACTCCAGCCCCACCTCCAGCACATAACATGTCTCCCAGATAACAAAACTCCTCCACACACTCAAGAGACTCACCTGCAAGTTCAACCCTCTCACGCCTAACAATCTCCACCTGCTCTCCCCGACACACCGCACACATGAAATCAGCATTATCCCGCAGTCTACCTCTAATACCACTACATCTCTTGTGCACCCATCTATCACAAACACTGCACAAGATGGAATTACTTCCCACACCCATGTGGCAAACTGCACATGGCCACTCTCCCTCTCCTCTGATTG